>CABHPP010145350.1:1683-47461 GCA_902168425.1 Peromyscus attwateri
AAAAAAAAAAAAAGCCTGTGCAGTAACTTGAAATGGGGCCAGGAAAAGTCAGGTCAAATGAGTATTACTTGATCCTATAAACTTGCTCTCCTATGGTGCACATAAAGACGTAGGTCAGAATCGTTTGTTTGCTCACTGCTGTGGCTGGAAGCCTGGGAAAATAAATGTAGTCAAGCAGAGCAGCCTGCCTGCACAGACGTCCATTTCACCTTTCATGGAGAGCCTGAACAAAGGAGAGTCTCTTTGCTTCTTTCAAGGAAGAGGTTTCAATCAAACAGATGAATAAAAACCCAGCTGCCAGAAATGATGCATGACACGGTGAAGTTCAGATGCCCATTTTTCTATTAAAATATGTCATTAGTGTTGGCCTGGGCTAATAGAGCAGGGGATGCACACTAGATTGCTTCTCAGCTTAAAGTATCTATTCCAAAGAAGGGTGATAGAGGGCAAAATGAAGAACTTGAGTTTCACTAAATAGCTGTTGAGTGAGACAAAGATGTGATCTTGTGCACCAGTTACGGGTGTAATGCACGTGCATCAGTTACAGGCTTAATGCACGGACAATCTGGGAAATCAGTGGTTAGCTCTCATTCCCTGGAATCTGTCCTCAAGATCGTTCTGGAACATTCAAATCATTTATCCGAATTAAAGAAGCAGTGAGTCTGAATTGTTCCTTTCAAAAGAAGCCACCTTCATAATACTTCTCATTGTTTTTGAAATAGTCCTGAAACTTTGAGAAGGTCCAGGGATGCTAGCAAGTGTGTTTCACACATCCTCACATGACCCCCAACAACACAAAGATAGAAGAATGTGTGACTCCTGAAACCATATGGCTAGAAGCGGCAAAGAAATAGCTAGACTTCTACTCTGAACATGAACTCATTGTGCCCCGATTCTTCCCTTTGTGCATAAAAATGTAGCTTCTGAACAGTGGTTCCATGAAGAGACCACTGAGGTTCTGATGCCAATAGGCAAAGAATAAAACCACAACCATCCGAAGATCCTCTGCAAAGAGTACCCTTCAAGCGTTTTCCTCCGGCATCCCAACATGTCCTGCCAAGCTTGTCTCTGGTGTTTTTAAGGGACACAAACTCCAGCTTAGCTCTTCGACTTCCGGTCTTCCTTTGTTCCTTGGCATATTATCACTGCATCAGAGAAAAAAAAAACAAAAAAAAACAAAAACAAAAACAACAAAAAAGAAAAACCAAAAAAAACCAACCAGCAAGCCAAGGTGTGGTGGTGAACACGTAATCTCAGCAGAAGGCAAGCTGAGGCTGGAGGAATGGGAGGTTGAGGCGAGCCGCTCCCACAGAGTGCGATTCCGCCCAAGAAATTATGCAAGAATAAAAAAGAAAAGAAACCAAGGAGCAGCAAATCCTCACGTTTAAATACGGAGTTAGTCTGGATTGTTACACATTTAAAGCAGGAGAGGAAGGAAAGAGAACAAAGAGCAGGTTGCATTTTCCAAGATGCCTGTGCCAGAGCGCCATTGAACTTTCATCTAATATCACACTAACAACCCTAGGCTTTTATCCTAGGCCGATGTTTATTGCTCATTTTTCAGAGAGTATTATATAGGTTGTCTACCAGTACATCGTTATTACTCCACGGGTGGGTGGTTTAAAGCAATAAGGGTTTATTGTTTCATAGTTTCTTTGGGTAAACTAGGTCACCCTACCTCAGGGTCCCTTCCAAGATTATAGTTAGGATGTCAGTAAAGACGTCACCATCTGCACCATCTTGTCTGGACCTGCAGGCCCTGCTTCCGAGAACATTTCCATGGTTGGTCCTGGCAGTTGACAGGAGCTTTCAGTTTCTTCCCACATGGATTGCTTGACTATCCTCACAAGAGAGCTGCTACCCTCTTCCAGGTTAATTCATGCACAGCAGCGAAGCAGATTTCTCAGTCTTTGATGGCCTAGCTTGTCATCCAAGTGCTTATTAACTGCTCTTAAAGCATCCAAAATCCCTGAAATGCTTTTTTGTTCCATGTTTATCATAAAAAGAAAGAAAAGACAGAAAGGAATCCAAAGACCTCACTTTGCAGTTAGTGTGGAAGTAGCTCATGGCTGATCTTTTCCTTATGGACGTCCCTTTTGGAGGACTCCACAAACAGGCAAAGACTAAAAGCTGAGGAGTACACGGGGTCATCTTGGTAGCTGTGGGTAGCTTTATTTTACTGTGTTAAATCTCCTGTGCCGGTGTTGGGGATATTTGGTTGGTTGCCTCATGGGCTGGTCTGTTCAAATCATCTCATTGTTGACATCTTACGACCGCTATCACTACTTTTCATTGTTGTTACATAATAATAGTGACTAATATAGTGCTCTATACTTTATAAATATTTTCATAGGCATCATCTTGTTTAGTCCTAAGAAATTTTTGTCTTTAAAATATTTTAGTGAGTTTAGCTTTAAATAAGAATTATAGCCAGGAGGATCTCTGTGAGTTCAAGAACAGCCTGGTCTATAGGGTTACACAGAGAAACCTTGTCTTGAAAATTCAAAAAAAATTACAAAGATAGTAAAACCATAATTTTATCCTTCTTATTATCTTTTCAAAGTAATGAAACCTTGCCTAATCATAGCAAGTCATAAAAAAATATAAAGTGGCATTATAAACTAGAGATTTTATTCAGATCTCCTGTGTTTCTCTTTACATGTTTTATCAGTTTCAGATTCTAGTCCAAAATACTACCTTTGCATCAGCCAGTCATATGCCAATAGTTTTCTCTCTGACTATTCTTCAGTTTTCTTCTTTCATGAAGAGCCTGGTCAGGTATTTTGCAGCATATCCATCAATTTCATTTACCTGAACATTTCGCCTGATGTGAATGGACCGTGCTGTGGGTGCAATACTCCCTTCTCATGACATGAATATCCCTTGCTGTTTCTCTAATTCCTCAGTGAAGACATTATTTACCAGGTTTCTTTGCTGTAAAGCTACTACTTATCTGCTTCCAAATCCTGGTCCTTAAGAGGAACCCTTGAATAGAGTCCTCCTTAGATGGTGAGTTAAGCTATGTGTTTCAGAAGGAGAGTTTGTAGACTTGCCTCTAGAGCTGGAACTATCAGTAATTAACACACATTTGGGGAAGATACATAGATGCACGCTTTGCTTGTGATATCCATCATGGGATCCTATAGTGTTCTAGTGCTGCC
The DNA here is from genome assembly GCA_902168425.1 of Peromyscus attwateri. Lineage (NCBI taxonomy): Eukaryota > Metazoa > Chordata > Mammalia > Rodentia > Cricetidae > Peromyscus > Peromyscus attwateri. Next base: position 4,845 of record CABHPP010145350.1, read on the forward strand.
TCCTAGGACTTATTCACTTCTCATGTACTCACTGGAAATTCTCTCGAAAGATCTCTCCTCTCTCCACTTAATGACCCACTGAGATGATTACATACAACAACGTGAGCACGTGAATATTTAGTCTTGCATTTTGGCTTTGGATTAGGTTTTGTTTTTTTTTTTTTTTTTTAACTCTGTGGCAAAATTCTTGACACAGACGACTTAAGACATGAAGGGGACTTGTTCTGGCCCATGGTTAGCACCATTGGTTTTGGGTCCCTGATGAAGGAGCTCCTCAGGCAGCACAAGTACACAGCAGGGGCTGCTCACCTCCTGGTGACAGGAGATAGAGAGAGGATGCCTGAACTGCTGGGGAAGCAGTCTGTGTGATGGTGCCACCACCCAGAGCTCACATTCAGGATTGCTTCTCTTCCTTTGGTAAATCCCTTCTGGGAACTCCTTTATAGATGCATGCAGTAGTACATGTCAGTGATCTCCTAGACACTTCTTAAGCTAACCCAGTTGACAATCACATTTAACTACAGCATGACTCTAATACTGTTGTAATTGACTTTCAAGTTCAAAGGGTTCCAGGTTTGGTTGTTGGAAGGTCTTGCAGTTCACTGCCTTTGTCCTTTTTCTCTCCACCTTTTAATAGGCTTTGCTTATTCATTTATTAAAATCACTCCTAATACACAGTGAAAATGAGCAGATGATGCAGAGATTTTCAGGAAATCCCCTGGCCCCATGTAGTCACAGTGTACCCTCTAGCACATGGTATATTTGTTAGCATTTTCGTACTTTCTGGCAATTATTCATGTTGATTTTTCTCATTTCAGTCCTGAAATGTTCTTTTCTTCTTCAATTAGCCCTGTTCTTTTTACTAGAGAACGGCATTTGAAAGCCAGGATCTGAACATTTGCTGTACTTATTGTTGCTGGGGCATGTGCTTCTGGGCCCTGTCTGCAGGCAGAGAGGAAGTGTAGCATTCATTACAGGGTGCCTCCTACATGCCACACACGATATAAGCACTATATATCATTTCTTCTTCTCACGGCAGTTTTATGGATGTAGGGTTTATTAGAGTCATTCTACAGAGAAAGTAAGAGACTCCGATTACATGCCATAGAACATGGAGGAAAAGGAGCCACTGATTGGAAGCAGGTCAGTGGCTAGCAAGTCACTTCCATTTTCCTTCAAATCAGTATGAACAGTCACTTTGGAGCTATTTCCTCTTGTGTCTTTTTTTTTTCTGCTTTTTCTTATTTTTCTTTGACATTATCTATTCACCCTAATATATCATACAGATTATTGTACGTTGGTTAAATTTACTTGTGGAGCTGCTATTGAAGTTGTTTTTAGTTTAATTTTTATTTTGCCACAGTGTGATATTTGGGGATAAACACACTATAATATTTCCTTCATAAGGAGAAAAAGCATTACAATTCTTTATCCATCATTTTAGTCAATATTCATCAAGATATTGTACCAGCCTCAGTTCTAGATGCTGGGGAGAGTGATTAGTAAAATCAGAGAAAGTCCTATTTTCACAGAGCTTATTATCTAGTTTGGAACAAAAGTTAATAGAAGTGAAGTATAATAAGCAAATTCTACAAGTTATTTGAAGTGATAAGATAGACTCAAGCAAAGAAGGAGCTGAGACCCAGGAAGATTATGTTTTCAGTGAATTGGTAAGGATCAATGACACTAGTAAGGTGACAGCTTATGAGAGACGTGAGGAGACTTGATAGGACCTCCATAGATTAATGGAGGAGGGGCATTTTATACAGAGAGAAAAATTGAGCCAGGGTTATGAGTATTTTGTCGGAAGTGCAGAGAGAAAGAAGGTCAGAGAAACAAGAGCCAGGAGCACAGATGATACACAGTAGAGAGGTCTGAGATAGGAGCATAGCACACGTGGAACTTCGAAAGCCATTATCCAGGATGTGGATCTTTCCTATTAGTAGTATGATGACTCTTAGACTGCTTGCAGCAAAGATGTGACATAGTAGTTCAAAAGCAGCTTGAGGTTGATATATTGTGCACCTCAATAAACTTATCTGGGGGTCAGAGAACAGAACAGCCACTATATTAAACATAGAGGTTAGGCAGTGGTAGCACATGCCTTTAATCCTAGCATTCCAGAGGCAGAGATCCGTCTGGATCTCTGTGAGTTCAAAGCCACACTGGAAACAGCCAGGCGTGGTGACTCATGCCTTTAATCTCAGGAAGTGATGGCAGGAAGCACAAAGGTACGTAAGGTGTGAGGACCAGGAACTAGCCTGGTTAAGCTTTTAGGCTTTTGAGCAGCAATTCAGCTGAGATTCATTTTGAATGAAGAACCAGAGGCTTCCAGTCTGAGGAAACAGGATCAGCTGAGGAATTGGCAAGGTGAGGTGGCTGTGGCTTGTTCCGTTTCTCTGATCACTCATCTTTCACCCCAATACCTGGTTCTGGGTTTGTTTTTATTAATAAGAACCTTTAAGATTCGTGCTACAGCAACTACTTGGGATGCTGTGTGGAGAAAACAGGACAAGATGGAGGTTGGGAGAATGGCTAGGATGTAGCTTGATCTGATTCATTGGTAGCTTGGAACTACATGGTCAATTTAGAGATGAGGGAAGGTTTTCAAGCCTCAGAGATACAAGCTGAGTCAAGAAGATTTTCTTTGTCATCAGTAGTCAGTCAGAACTTCCAACATCTCAGGGTGAGCAAGTACAAAGAGGAAGTTACCATTGTTTTAGGAAGTGTTTTGGAGGAGAAACTCCTGAGTTCAGTTTTGTACATGATTGACAAGACATCCCCGTGTGTCGTAAATGACATAGCATTAAAGGAGATTCGTGAACATGGTGGAATCCACTACTCACACAAGTATTTGGTTGGACTTCAGTTTGGCTCATAACCTCAGTGTATCAAAGCCATGATGAGTCTCGGTGTGGTGAAGAGCCTGCCTTGGGACAGCTGGGCTGTCTAGAATAACAGCAATGTCAAGATGAGAGAATCAGAGGCTGGGGAGATTGCTCAGGAGTTAAAATGCTTGTCACTCGTGAGAGAGGATTGGTGTTCAGTCCCCCAAACCCATGTAAATTCCCTGCGTAAATGCTCGGTGTGATTTGTAGCCCTTCTGAAATTCCAGCATGGAAACATGGAGACAGGAGGTGCCCTAAAGCTAGGTAGTGACACTAGTCACATCAGACAGAGGCTGTGTGAGAAATCTTGCCTAAGTGGACAAGGTAGACAACTGACTGAGGATGATCCCCTAACCCCCAGTGTTATTGTACACACATGAAAAATGCATGTACACACACACACACACACACACACACACACACACACGCTCACAAACATCATTGACACACATGAAAATGTAAGAAGAAAAACAAATAAAAAAACAGATGAGTGAATACTTCCATAAGAATCTATCAGTGTTTGAAAACCTACCTAGAATCATCCAACTGTAAACACATTTGTATGCTAAAACTGTACTTTTCACTAGCCTTCATTACTATGATTTAATGGCCAACACAAAACAAACTCAATGGCATTTTTGAAGGTTATTTTTTTTTTCCTTTACCTTACAGGTCTTTTGTGTATATATTATGGTTTCTGATTTTGTGTTTCTACGGGAGTGCTCTGTGTGCAAATGTGTGTCTGTGTCTATATGCGTTTTCTGTGCCTTTTCCTTGGCTCTTTCCTTTTGCTTGCTTTTTTTTTTCCTGTTCTGGTTTATTTGTTTTGATTTTATCTTTTGCTTTTACTTTATTTTATCATGCTTGTTTTCTAATGAAAGAGAGAAAAAAAGAGGTGTAGATTTGAGTGGGAGGGGGTGGAAGAGGATCTGGGAGGAGTTGGGGGAGGAGAAACCATAATCAGAATATATTGTATGAAAAAAATCTATTTTCAATAAATAAAACAGAAAAAGAGATCTGCTTTATTTTTCTCAACAACAGGATTTGATGAAAATTTGCATTTCTCCGGAGCCTGCCTGGAGTACTGATGAGCATTTGTGTTTTCTGACTTCTTGGGTCTGCATTTCATTACTTCTTTTCCTAGGATCAGTTCTCACTGAAAAGGCTTTCTTTTGGAAGGTCTTCAAATGGTCAGATAAACAGGTAATTAAAGGAGCAATTGCAAGGTAAGGTGGAACCTCATGTTCTCACCAACAATGGGCTGAAAAAGGAGCAAATCTTGATAGGGAGAAAGAAATGATCTAATTTCTTCTGGAAGGTGATGAATGCTTGCTTAGTTTTAAAAGCGGTGGCTTATAATGGCTAGCGCAAAAGGAAGGGCCATTCCTCTGAGTACTTAGTCTGAGTGAATGAAGAAAGTTCACAAGCATATTCTCCTTTTAAAACCTTTTCCAAAGATTTATTTTATTTGTATTAGTGTTTTTCTTGCATGTATGAATGCTTTTCGACACCAAGCAAATGGGGGATCATGTAAATGTGCCTAGAAGGGTTGAGGAGTCCCATCAAATGTTTCTAAAATGACTGTTATGAATGTTGTCTTCTCTTTCTTGAACTTAATCAGAAGTGGACTTTTATGAAATCAAGACACTGCTGGCCTTAGATGTCAGAAGAAACCTTTGTTACTCTAGCCCGAGCTCATTAAAACACAAAACTGCATTGTTGTGAAAGAGAGCATCCATGAAAGACATTGCTTACTGCCTTTTTGTGTACCATGTGCATACCTGGTACCCGCAGAGATGAGAAGAATGAGTCAGATCTTGTAGCTGGAGCCACAGATGGTTGAGAGCCACCCAGTGGATACTGGGAATCTAAGCCAGGTCCACAGCCAAGACAACAAGTGCTCTCTACCACTGAGCTGCTTCTCCAGCCCCCTGCATTTGTATTCTTAAAAGACAACTAACTACAGGCTTTCTCATTCCCTTCTGATTTCTCTTTTAAAAACTCAGTAAGCTTCCGGGAGGCTAATCCTCTTAATTCTCATGTGGTTTAAATTTGAGTCTAGCCTAGACATAAGCTGTGAATACTCTTCTCTACCAGGAGCTTGAAGGGTAGATACAATTTTAAATTGAACTTTTTAATTTGTTTCCTGGCAATGTCTTTTTTTTTTCTGGGCCTGAGGAATTTTACGGTGCCAAGAGTTGTGAATCATTCCAGATCTCAACCAGCAACTGGGGTGATAGGAATCAAATAGTCTTGGAAACAAAAAAAAAAAAAATGATGGAGGTCAGGAAGTTGTTCTCACTTTCCGAAATATATGGATCAAGAAGTTGAGAAGGTTGAAAAATACAAAGTAATGATTACAATAGAGGATTCATTTGAAAACAGTGAAAAAAATAACACAATACATTGAAATGCCTTTTCTCCAAAAATATAAAACCCGCTCTTGAGGACAGACTGTGTGCCATCCCTAGCTGAGAGGTAGATTTCATGGCAACAGGAGCTCAGTGAACACATTTAAATGGAAGCATTATGACTCAGATATGCTCATGTTAATTCTGCAGTCTGAAAAAAGATCAACTCTATTTCTCTTGTTGGGGGAGTATTTTCAGATGGCTGTTAAAAGGCTTTTTTTTTTTTCTTTCTTTCTTTTTCTCTTTCAGCTGCTGGAGAGCAACTAGAAGCAAATCTGTCCCTTTGAATAAATGTTCTGTCCATATGTTATTTTTCACGAGAAGCGACAGGAGTGTGAAGTCCTCTCTTCTGCCTGTAGTCCTGCTCTGCCTGCCCAACCCCCACCCCACCATATGTAACACATCCTGGGAGAGACAGAGTGGTTCCTTTATCATTTGGGTGTGTTATTTGTGGTGTGTGTGTGTGTGTGTGTGTGTGTGTGTGTGTGTGTGTGTGTGTTCTAAAAGGGAAGTGGAGGTACTTTACACAAAGAGGAGATGACCAGCTCAGCTATTATGAAGAGCACCCGAGAGAAGCGAAGGACCCTGGAAACAGAAAGGAAAAACATGTATTGGTTGTGAACATGAACCACAGCTCCGTATCTTTATTCAGTGGGACAGAGAAGTACCAAGGGCTTTAGAGAAAGAGAGCTCTGCATCCATTCATGGTACTACCTCCCATCTCTGTAACATAAGAAGTGCCTTCCTTGCAGTCTGAATTCTTCTCATATGAATAAAAAGGGAAAATAACCTCGTGGTGTTAATGGATAAATGGGAACATGATAGGTGTTTAAAGTGTGTTAATTCTCTTTTTCTCAATCTTCCATGGCAAAAAAAAAAAAAGAGAGAGTTTGCATCAATGATTTACGGATTCTCAACCCAAGGTAATGAGTAGCTCTAGAGCATGTTCACAATAAAAACTTTACAGGAAGTTTCTTCCCTGCTAGAAAGCTAGTTATGTTGACTTCTCTTTGCAAAACTTCCATGGAGCTTGAGAACTTGGGAGTTTGAGTACAGACCGGTACTTTAGGAAAATTTAACCCCAGGCCAAATGTTTTATGCTGGGAAAATAGTCTTTGATGTTTGAAAGGGTCTGAGTGTTATGCCCAGAGCCAAATGTGTGGGATAGGCCCCCTTGAGAATTGAAACATCAAAAAAGATTTGCATTAATTTCCTGAAAACCAAATATGTAGAGTTTCATGCCGCTCTAATTGAAATGTAATAACTGTTTACAGACTCGACTGCACCATCTCCACAGAGTAATTGCTTTTCCACACCGAGCCAATGGGGCATCATGTAAATGTGCCTAGAAGGGTTGGGGAAGTCCCATCAAATGTTTCTAAAATGACTGTAATAAATGGTGTCTTTTCTTTCATGAACTCAATCAGAACTGGACAATTGTGAAATCAAGACACTGCCAGCCTTGGATGTCAGAAGAAACTCTTATTACTTAAGCCTGGGTTCATTAAAACACAAAACTGCATTGTCATAAAAGAGAGCATCAGTGAAAGGCATTGCTTACTGTGTTTTCATGTGCTGTGCACTGAGCTCACCAAGTAACACACACCTTGGCTGTTTATTCACAGCCTATGTGTTCTCATCTGAAGGCAGAAGACTATGCAGAGAGGAGTGGCCGTTTTGAAGGTGTTTAAAGCATCCTCTGGCAATGGGTCCATTGAGACAATGCTCAGGAATCCTTTATAATGGAGGATGCACATCTCTGCTCAAGGCAGTGGGAAAGATCGCTCTTTTCTCTTAAGCAAAGCAAAACAAAATAACAACAACACAAACATACCACACACACACACACACACACACACACACACACACACACACACACACGTGTATTTCAGGTACAGCTTAATAAAAGAGAAAGTGGCTTTCCATCCCCCAGTCCAAAGGCTTTGAAACGTATTCACAAGTGATAAAACAGCCCAGTCTGCTTTTTGGATGCTTCCCTAAAACATTCTGACCAAAAGCAAGTTGGGGAAGGACAGGCTTAGTTGACACTTTCAGATCACAGTCTATTACTGAGGGAAATCACAGCAAGCACTTATGGGCCCCAAACAGAGCCTGCAGAGGAAGACTGCTTGCTAGCTTGCTCTCTGGCTCATGCTCAGCTGATTTTTCTAACCTGGCCTTCAGCACGTGGGCTGGGACAGAGTTTTGTGGCAGCTGAAGTCACCTCTTCTCTGCATATGAGTGTGAGAAGACCCACGTCAGAATGTCTCTTCCAGCTGTGTGTTGAGGAGTCAGTGAACTTGTTTTCTAATATCATAGTTTCTTTTCTGCATCTATAAAATGGGATTGCAATGGTGTATATCTTACAGGATAAAAAAAATGCTTTTAGAGGAAAAATTGTGGCTGTTAGAGCATACCAATATGCATTATTGACTTTCACCCACACAGCACAAGCTTTGACAATATTAAGATGCATTAGGTGACATCGGAATTGCCTAGTTTTCAAATAAAAAGAACTCACCTTCTAAACCATTACCGTCTTTGTCAACACAGCTCCGCACCCATATCTTCAGAAGTTCTTTTCTGGGTGCAAATACTGGCAGGGCGCCATTTTAAAATGGTCTGAGGAGATTTTAAATTTCCAGTGTGTCTGTGTAGGAGGGTACTTTTCTTGAACAGTGGCGTATTTATAGAAGATGCTTAAAAAGGAAAGGAACTTTACCTGAGATCTCATATTAATTTTGTTCATCACCGTATTTTAGGTTTCCACGATGGCTCCTTTAACATGGACCGAACCTGACTGGATAAGCATCTTTAGAACTCACATGTAAATATATACTACAAACAGAAAAATAGTAGGGCAGGGCTGCTACAGTAGGCAAAGTAATGTCTCTATAGATTTCTGTGTCTTACCCCCCCCCCAAACCTGTGAATATATATACCACATACAGCACTTTATAGATACGATTGATTGATGGATGGGTTTTGAGATGAGATGGAGATTTATTTTGGATTATCCCAACAGGACAAAAGTAACCACAGGAGGATTTGAAAAGAGTGAAGGGGAAGAGGAATCAGTCTCTGCAAAGGAGATATGATAAAGGATGTAGAACGTAGAAGGAGCAGGAGCAACGATATTGATGAACAGGGGCCATTAGTTAAAAGAAAAAACAATTGAGGCAGTTTATAGAAGATTGAAAGGGTAGGAAGGTAAGATACAGACGTCCTTTAAGCAACCATGAAAAACCATACAATTTTCTTGACTTCTTGCTTTTGGTCCTATAGGACCTGATTTTTTAATTTCTAACTTCCATGAAGTAAGGTCATACATTTGCACTGTTTCAGCCCACCAGATCTGGGATCACTGTTACAGTAGCCATAGGAAACTAAAAGAGAGTCTTTTTCATATTAAGCACCTCTGGTATTTGACATATGAAAAAATATCTTTCAGTTCAAGAGATTTTGTCTTTTTTAATACACACAAGTACAGAAACAGATGCTTGTCAAGCTTAGGACATGATCATGTTGCTTTACGTGTTTAAAGTCGAATGTGTGAAACAGAATAAAATCATCTACAAATGGAATGGCATCAGACACAGTAACATTATTATAAATAAAACATTTTTATTTTCCAAACCCATTATTATAGGGCACTCCATAACATTAGCCATTATATTTGGAAACTAAATTCAATCCATTTGAGCAGAAAAGCTTTTTCCTATGGCATGTTTTACAGATGTGGGTCTTTGTTTCTTATGATGTATTTTAATCCAACTTTATTCAAATATGTGTTTTTAGCTTCAGGAAGGAAAAATAATTGAACCAAAGGGCTTCATTCCTTGTATCCCTTACATGATTCTTTTAAAATGTCAGTTCATGGAGAATTTTATATCTAATTTGTCTAAGGAAGTGATTAAAACAAGAAAATGGATTAGTTTCTCGTCTCTTCTTAGTGTGGTTATGGTTATAATGAATTTAGTAGCCATAACAAAATGAGTTTATGTGGCAAATCAATTTACATAGTCTTAAACATAAAACAAAACCCAAACAATAAAACATTGTTCTTCTGATATTGCCAAAATAACTTGAATGTACCAGGGCTGAGCCTTTGGTTACATCGAGCTCTGCTTTGCTGGTTGATATCAGCTACTTGTTGTGGTCATTTGTCCTCATTTAGAGAACAGAGGTGTCTTAGTCAGGGTTTCTATGGCTGTGAAGAGACACCTTGACCATGGCAGCTCTTATAAAGGAAAACATTTACTTGAGGATGGCTTACAGTTTCAGAGGTTTAGTCCATCATCATCATGGCAGGGAGCATGGTGGCCTGCAGAAGTAGGTGAGAGTTCTACATCTTGCAGGCAACAGGAAGTCCACTGACAGATTGGGTGGTATCCTGAGCATAGGAAACCTCAAAGCCTGCCCCCACAGTGACAGACTTCCTCTAACAAGGCCACAGCCACTCCAACAAAGCCATGCTTCCTAATAGCGTCATTTCCTTTGGGACAATGGGGGGCAATTACATTCAAACTACCACAAGCGGGGATATCAGGTTGCCTGTAAAAGCAATTCTGAGAAATGACACTCATATTTCAAGGATATGAAGTGCTCTATGGGTGATGCAACATGCCCAGAAATGATTAAGATTAACATTGAGCTGTACTAATGAATGGTCCTCTCACCATGTGATACTATGGCTCATACAAGAAAAGCAAGAGGGGACCTAACAGGGTTTTCACACCTCCAAGCTAGAAGATGAATTCTTCAAGATCTGTGCCATCTGCCGTCACTCCCAAGACTGAGGCAGCTTTTAATTTCAGATGATATCTGTGGTTGGTACGCTTCACCGTGATGTTCAGAGATATCTTTTAGATATCGATAGTCAAATCGGTAAGTATATGCATTGAGACTGACACCTGAAAGCTCTAAGTTATCTGGTCAGCCAGGGCAGGACTATAATGAAAGGAGTCTACTGGTTTATGGAGTGAGTGCTTTCTAAATCCCACTCTTTCTCTTTATAAGTGTTTCCAGCAAATGTACTCTTCAAAATACTATCCTCCATTGGCTTGAGAGAAGACCGTGTCCTGTAAAGCTGAAAAATCCACTTGTTCTGTCTAAGGTACTTACTGAGTTGTACTCATCACTGGTAAGGAGTAATATTCTTTTAAAATTATTTTGATTTGTGTGCTTTTTATGAGTGTATTTGGTATATGAACATATGTGTATGAAACTCTCTCTCTCTCTCTCTCTCTCTCTCTCTCTCTCTCTCTCCCTGTGTGTGTGTGTGTGTGTGTGTGTGTGTGTGTGTGTGTGTGTAGACCAGAGGCCATTGGAAGTCTTCATTGCTCTTTATTTTTGTGAGATGGTATCTCTCAAGGAACGCATTGTTTCCGCTCATTGGACTGGCCATCAAAATCCCAGGGATCCATGTGTCTCAGCCCCTGACTCCACTGCTGGGGTTAGAGACACAACACAGCCACCTCAAGGGTGGCGGTGATCTGAGCTCAAGTCCTCATGGTTGCACAGCAAATACTTTGCTCCCCAACCCATCCTCCATCCTCATATTCTTAATGTTATTAGATTTTCCACAGCCCTACATCATCACCTGTGTTGGAACTATGGCCAATTATTCAGTGAAAGAAAATGATGATGATCACTGTATTGAGAGAAGACGCTGAAAAATGGGGAAGATAAAGATCAGCAATGATTGAACACAGCCTTCCAGATGCTTCCTTTCCTCCACTCTGCCCGCTATGCCTGGTTTCTGAAATTAAACTACGAGCAAGTTGAGGACTGAATTCATTTTTTTTTTCATTCATCTTCACATAGTAAACTCTTAGTAAATTCTATTTTTTAAATGAATAAACAGTTGTAACGTCCTTCTATAAAGTGTACTGGGCTCTCTAAGTCCAAATCTTAGGTCTAGTAGTTGAGTATTCATTGCTCTTGTGGAGGCCCTGGTTTGGTTCCCAGCTCTGACAGGGTGGCTCACAACCATCTATAGCTCCAGTTTTGGAGGCTCCTTTGTCCCTTTTTTTGGCCTCCCTGGGTGCTGCATGCATGTGGTAAGGATACAGACAAAACAACCACGCGGTTAAATATAAAATAAGTCTAATAAAAATGAAAAATTAAGAGTTACATTGCGAGATCATCTTATGGATTAAATAGATTTGTAATTTTAAAGCACTTAAACTCGCTTATGCAGGGCGACAAAATTTTACCTTTATTCTCAGAGTTATGGGGTGAACCTATAAATGGAATTGATAGAGATGGAGTAAGAGGAGAAGAACATGCATATTAGTTGAAGTGTTGTATGTCATTGGTGCCTCTGAGGAAGAGGAGACTGAAAGAGGCAGAGAGAGATAAATACTTATATGTTGAGTTGGACAGAAAGTGGGAGGCTGTGTAAACATGACAGGGGGTAGTGAACTGCTGAGAAGTAGCCCTGAGAATCAGCCAGTTTACCAGGGCTTTGTTGACATGTGCTTCCTTGACCCTGTCTCCCAGGCCTGGTGATAAACACAGGACATCTCTTATACAGGATTTTTATCTCCTTTCTGGAAGAAACCGAGTCCTTCTTGCATCTAATATTTTCCAAATATTTTTAGCTCAAAATAACCCTTCTGCCCAAAGGGTATGCTTTAAGAGCGTGTATGCTGCTGTCATTTGGTCAGTGCGTTACGGGTTCTGAAAAACAAAACACAAGCTTTCAGGGGTGGTTCTCAGCAAAACGTTAATTACGTCCCTTGGAAGGTAGGAGGTGGAGGGTGGGTCATATGTCAACACTGAAGACATTTGTGGTTGTCATAAAGAGGGGAATGCTGCTTGGTTTACAGCGCAGAGGCTAGGGGTGTTGCTAAACACATTGAAATACAGAAGGCAACCCCAGAACTTGGTCCAGAATGTCCCTTAGGCTCAAGTAGAAAGAGCATTTTTTTCCTGCTATTGTTCATTTCTGCTTATTTGCATAGGAAAATTAAACAAGTTTTTCTCAGATAATTTTAATAGCTATCGGAATACAGAAAATTTAATGAATGTCTGTTGTAGTAACATAAAAACTGCTTCCTATGGATAATATGTTTATTGAAGTAAGCTTCCATTTAGAGCAGGGAAAAGTTAACATTGCTAAGGAGCACAGGAGAATTTAATCTCAGGGATTAAAACCGAGTATACTTTTCAATGGCCAATTTGACAGTACCATTCCCAAGGATCACTGGCTTAACTGAAATATTCAGAATCCTGCTACCTGCAGGATTAAGATCCTTGATTTGATTATGTAAAACTGGAAAATGGTGAAGTCCTTGTATCGGTGATATTCTCACTGTGTGGTTGCGCAGCACTTTTCTCGTTGTTGAATTCAGCTGGCTCAGGGGATGGAAATAGGAAGATAAAGTAAGGCTTGAGAGAAGAAATTGTATTCAACTTCATTATAATCTCTCATTCTCTTTGGGATTAATTAGAGCCAAGGATTTCATTTGAAAGCTTTTTAAAAAAAAAAACCCTTTGTCTGTTTAAGTTAATTAATTCTGAAGAAATTTTCTCAGTTTTATTTTTTGGTGCATACCAAAATTCATGATGAGAGGTAGAGAAAGGGAAGAAATGCACACACAAACATGGACACATATGGAATATGCCATGTCTACGGTTTTCACTGCTGAACACTATCCGTTCCACTAAGAGGAATGTATAAGGAGCGGCTCCCAGTTTTAGTGTGTTTTTCTTTGTTTTTATTACTGTTATTGTAGGGATTCAGTTGGATTCATAATGTGTGTGAGTGGCCCACCACGGCCCACACATGGAGTCAGCAGACATCTTTGTGAAGCGGATTCTCTCCATCTACCTTTGCACGGGTTCTGGGAGCCAAATGAAGGGCATCAGGCTCACACAGTAAGTGCCTTTACCCACTGAACCATTGCTGGCCCCTCATTTTTAAAATCTAACATATATTCTAATTATAAGTTAAATTTAAGCCAAGTGGCATTTACTATGTATTTTCAACATCTATGGTAAAAATGCTAACTTTTTATGGTAAAAATGTTAAATCTTGGTGATTTATCATTAGGAAAAATAATGAGATGGGTAGTCTTTTAGTGTGACTTCAGATAATAGAAATATTTTAAATGTGCCAAAGTTGAAAGTTCAGCTTATTCTAATACACATTTCTCAAAAGTCATTCTGTCTTTCTGATTACATTACCAAATTTTTTCATGATCAAGACTTCACCCACACCATCCTCTGTCCACTCTCTGTGACAAAGTTCCATATTGTTTCCAGTTTTAAATAGCCCAGAGAAACTGGAGTTGACTGTGTGAACGGTTAAGTTCTGCAGACAGTTCGGGGAGTGGGTTTGTTTTGGTTCATGGTAACATGAAAATCCTTTTCCAAATCTGCGGACTGTCTCTCCAGTGTAATTCTTCATGATGTCTCCTAAGTGCTTCCAGAACCTGCATGAATGAAGGACTTCTTGGATAATGCCGCCCACTTCCGGTCCTCCTCTGAGGGAGCTGACAGCTCCATATGTACCAGAAACTCCTTTGACACAACTCAAACCCAGTCCTTAGGGCCTTCTTTCTTTCCATCATTGTGGCTTTATCTTTGGCTAGGTGAGACTTGACTACCCTGATTAAAGTAGCCCACTCAGCCAGTCCCTAAACTCTAGCCCTCCTCCGTCTGCTGCCCATGACACGCTGTGTAGACCTTTGTGTTGTTCTGCACGGTATTGGTAGTTTCACTCTACAGCGTTGGGTCCACCAGAGCAAAGCTTTCTGTGATACTCATTGTGGTAAACCATGTCCAGAAGACTGTTGGCATACGTGGTACTTTCTGTGGTGTATTTTGTCTGGATGAGTGCTGGCATCTGGTAAGTTTCTTGGTCAATATTTTAAAAAGTTATTCCTTTTATTTTTGGGGAACATATAATATAATATAATACACCATTTCCTCTTCCCTTTCCTCCCTCCAAGCCCTCCTATATATTCTCCCTTTCACTCTTTCAAATCCATGGCCTTTTTCATTAATAATTGTTACATACATATATGTATATGTAAATTAATATAGACATACATAAATATATAAATACAACCTGCTCAGTCTGTACAATGTTACTCATATGTATATGTTCTTAGGGATGACTATTTGGTATCAGATAGCCAATGGTGTGTTCCTCCCTGGGGAAGACTATTTCTTCTGCTCTCAGCGTTCCTTAGTTGTCTGTAGATCTTGGTGTAGAGTTGAGGTCCCAGGTACTTTCCCTTGTCCACATTAGCATGTCTCTTGCTGTGGTCCTTGTTCAGCTCATGACTACACAGTCATGTTGATGATATTTTTGGGGTGTAGATTCTGATAGTTGTAGGACACAAAAGCTCACAGCAAACTTCTTGGTCTTCTCATGTCTTTCTACCCTCTCCTCTGCAATGAACCCTGAGACCAAGGTTCAGGAGTTGTATTGTAGCTGTGTCAGATGGGATTGGGCTCTACAACTCTGAATTTTGATGTGTTATGGTTTTCTGTATTGGTTTCTGTTTGTGGCAAAAAGAAGTTTCCTTGATGAGGGCTGAGGACTATCTTATCTGTGGGTATAAGGACAATTATTGAGAATATAGTTAGGGGTTATGCTGGTTTAGTGAAGTGGTAGTTTCACTACCGAGATCCATGTCTTTACCAGCTCCGGGCAGTTAGCTAAGTTTCCAGAGCCCAGGCATGACTTCCCTCTCGCCGAATAGGTCTCAAGTCCAATTAGCGTGTTCGGTACCACCAAGTTACGCATGCCAGTACTGTACCTTTAGTAATATCCCGAGAGATGACTCAGCCATTAAAGGCTAGGCTCACACCCAAAATGTCATTTAAAAAAAAAATCAAAACATTTGAAGACATTTAAAATGCTTTAAGTTCTTTCACAGTTTCGTACGGAAAGAAGCCCAGCCAGGACTATCTCATCTTCTCCACTGAGGGTCTCATCAAGATGAAGTCAGGTATCAGCTAAGAGCTGTGCATTTCTGGAGCTTAGGATCCAATTTCAAAATCACAGGGATTTTGGCAGACTTCAGCTCCATGTGGCAGTGGCATTGGGTCCCATGCTGTGGGTGGCTGCAGACTGGGGGCTTGCCATGTGGCCACCTTCACAGTAGGCCTCCTCATATTTCTCTTCTGTTTTCTAGCTGTGATCACCTAATTAGATCAGGCCCAGCAGCACTCGGTAGGGGATGGTAATTACACCGGAGCAAACACCACCTGAGGTAGGGGGAGGGGAGAGCGTCTTCGAGGTTGGCTTGGAATTCTGGCAGCTGTACGCTCAGTAAGTTCTAGGTTTGTAAAGTATTGTCGGTCTATCGCTGTGGCAGGTTTCAGAAATTGAAAAGTATGAAGCTAAGAATTCACTGATTTGGCTGAGCAGTGGTGGCGCACGCCTTTCATCCCGGCACTCGGGAGGCAAAGGCAGGCAGATCTCTGAGTTCAAGGCCAGCCTGGTCTACAGAGTGAGTTCCAGGACGGCCAGGGCTACACAGAGAACCCTGTCTCCAAAAAAAAAAAAAAAGCTCATTTGAAACAGTTTCTGCCCTGTTTCATTTTATTTTGCTGGGTATGATGATGTAAGGACTATAATCCCTGAATTTAGGAGGCTAAGACCGGCAGAACACAACTTCCCAGTCAGCCTGGGATGCATAGAAAGTTTGAAGCAAAATAGTAAGACCTTTTCTTAAAATGATAACGCAGTCAATCAAACAAACTGTTCAAGTTTTTGCTCCTGTTTTTAAGATTTTATTATTTATTTATTTTTAACCATGTGTATGGACATGTGTCTGTGTGTAGGTATTTGCACGTGAGTGTCAGTGCCTGAAGAGGCCGGAAGTATCAGATCCCCTAGAGGAGGATGCTGGAAACTGACCTTGGGTCCCCTGTAACAGCAGCATATGCTCTCAAGCACCAAGCCACTGTTTCCCTTCTCTCTACCTCACCCCGTTTCCATTCCTTTGCTTGAATCTGATACCAACACACACCACATTTTCAGGTGAAGCTCTGTTAGGATCATACACCTGAGTTATAATGGTGCACTTTGTTCATAACCAACTAACTTTCAGATAGTAAACATGGTTTACTTTCTCATTTCAAACTACGTACGCTCTTAGACTAGAGCAGTGGTTCTCAACCTTCCTAATGCTGCGACCCTTTCAAACTGTCCCTCATGTTGCGGTGACCCCCAACCATACAATTATTTTCATTGCTGCTTCCTAACTGTAATTTTGCTACTGTTATGGATTTAGTGTAAATATCTGGTCTGCAGGATAGCTGATTTGCAACCTCTGTGAAAGGCCCTTTGACCCCTGAAGGGATCATGACCCACAGGTTGGGAATTGCTGGTTTAATGCATATTTTCTTTTTTTTCCTTTTTTTTTTGGTTTTTCGAGACAGGGTTTCTCTGTGTAGCTTTGCGCCTCTCCTGGAACTCACTTGGTAGACCAGGCTGGACTCGAACTCACAGAGATCCGCCTGCCTCTGCCTCCCGAGTGCTGGGATTAAAGGCGTGCGCCACCACCACCCGGCTAATGCATATTTTCTTACCAGCATTTTATTTTTCTCTCCAAAGGAAAATCCAGATGGAAAAAAAATAGCTTGATTTCTAGTGTTGATTGTGATTAGATCTTTAAGATGATACATCTTAAGCAAGGAAGATCTGGGCTTTTGATCTTATCCACACTTTTAGAAGTTTTATGCTACTGTTTGTTTTAATTTGTGTGAATACTTCAGCTACTCTATCAATAAAATATGATGATCATATTGAACTGAAGAGAGTCATATAAATAATAAAGAAAATCCTTTATAGCATGGAAAGTATTAGAATTCAGGGAAGGTGAGACTTCTTTTCCCTGATAGGAAATTATTTAATTTGGTTTTGGGTGACATTTCCCTAGCCACGTTCCAAGGACACTGGTTAGAAAGCCCAGTTGCTAAGTCTTTTTCCAGACCAGCCAGGTCAGAAACTTCAGAACAGGTGCAAGGAATGGGTGTTGGAAACAGAAAGCCCCATTGGTTTGAAAACCTAATGTTTCAGAACCAATGATGGAATTATACACATCATTCATTAGATAGAAATAATATGTATCATACTGGAAACGGTTTTTCATAACTTTAAGGGAAAAGTCACCACAAAAAAAAAAATCACTTATACTCCCTGCTTGTTAAATTATGCATGCTACTCATGTGCACCACATTAGTTTAAGAATGATATTTTTGCATCTTCATTCATTGTGTGGCAGACTAAACTACTTCATCTCCTCTCCAGGCCCCTATCTAAAAGGCCTGCTTCTATTTCAAAGAATAGTATTCAAGAAGGCCAATACTGCTTAGATCTCACGCCTGAATTTCACAGGATAAAGATAAACTTGTTTCTATTTATTTATGTTTTGTCTTTGGATTAAGAACAGAAGAGTGCCAGCACAGACTAAGTACCTCTTAATTTTTAGAAACGTGTGTACTATTATGTGAACATATTTTTGGAATAAAAAAAATCAAGTTGTAGTTGAGGCAGATGAAGATAATTAGAGGGAGCATTTGATTATTTGAAATCAGTGTATCCTGCAGAGTCAGTCCAAATCCCCAGCATTACCAACCACCCACATGCCTGTTGGTACTACGGAATCAAGAACAAGGAAATAACCTTGTATTTCTTCTTTGGGGACTCTACCTTTTTAGCCGTTACCGATCAGGTTCAGAAAGATGCATCTTCTCTTCGGTAAGCCCTGCCCCCTCTCTGACCTTGAACTAATGTCCTGAGCTCTTAATTTTGACGAGAACCATGTGCAGTGATACGCTTTGCTGAGATGGAGGCTGATCGTTGCCGTGCAGCCTCAACCAAGGCTCGTAAAAAGCTTTATTGCCGTGGTCCTTTGAAACCGGGAGAGAATGTGACCCATCACCCACTGTGGCCCATCAGCCCTGCAAATTATATCTTTCCCCTTCATGAGGAGCTGCAAGACGCCCAGATGCGTTTTCTAAAGCACAATTTGAAAATAATGAGTCAAATGCTGGACACAACATGCTCTTGACAGAGACCGCTGAGTGGAAGTGTGTGGAAAAGATTTAATTTGGCCAGATGCTGCAGCTCTAAAGCTCGGCCTCCCTCTCATCTGCAATTGTCAAGCCTCCGAGATTTAGGACCTAACATGCACAGAGCGAGAAGTGATTCCAAAAAGAATGTGGATAATCTGGAATTGCCAGTAGCCTTTGGCTTTATTATTGTACGGCAGAAAAACTGAAGGCTATGTACTTATGTAGGTTAAATTGCTCACATGAAAGTTTAGGTCTAAACTATCATTGCCATCTCAAAAGAGACAACTTGTTAGTTTTAAATAGCCAGAAGACTTCTGGTACTGTTTTATACTCTAATTTGCTATTTATTGGAGTTGGAGGTCTCCAGAAAGACTTCAAAACAGAATTTTACTTCAAGCTGTAACTCTGCAAAATTACCAGCTATGGAACTTCCGAAAAGTAGCTTAAAAATTTGGATCCTCCATTTCTTCACCTGCATAATGAATATAAACCAACCACTTGTATTAATTGTGATGGATAAGTACCTGTCCAGTGCTAAGCAATTCTAAGTACTTTGTAAATAACTATTACCATCAGTGTTAATGATATGAACAATATAGTCACCAGTAATGACTATTATTGTTAGTAGTGTTAATATAGCTAATTATTATTGGTAATAATACCATTATTAACTTTTGCCATTATTAATAACATAAGGAATTATGGCTATGATGAGTAGTGAAGATTACAGATACCTGTCATTACTCTTTAAACATCAATTTTCGAAACTATTTAAACCCTGGTTTTAGTTTTTCCTTTCTGAAGATGCTTTATGAGCTATAAAGATGGTTCAGCCATTAAAGACTATGCTGACTACCAAAAATATGAAGAGACCTGATCATAAACATCTACAAACAAGTAAATAAATAAATTGCTTAAGATTGTAAACCTATAAGAAGAAGTGGTCTTTCTCACTCAAAATGAGAGGCATTACAAATCTTGGTTAAGTAAATACATAATAAACAAATGTAAGAATTCAATTACTATATTAATTTACAATAAAGTAAGTATATTCACTAAATAAAATTAAAGTGCAACTATTCACAAAACCCTTTTCCTTTATTGTAACTACAAAATCTTGAAAACATCTGAGATTTCTTTAAGTAAAGGGACAAATAAATTGTGGTATATTGACTTGATAGACGGTTAGTGCTAAGAAAAACAGAATAAACAAATAAAGCCCATCAATGAGCCATCAAGCCATGAAAGTCATGGGGCAATGTAGATGCATTTTACCAAGTAAATGCAAGTCAACCTGGTTTGTACTTCCAACAACAGGACATTCTGAAGAAGGTAAACCTGTGGAGACAGCAAATAGCCCAGTAGTTGTGAAGGACTGATGGGAAGTGTAGACTAAGTGGCAAGACTGCTCTGTGGGATGCTAGGAAGGTGGACAGATGTCATCCTTATACATTTGTCAAATCCGTAGAATAGATATCAAAAATGAATCCAAAATGCAAACTATGAGCTTGGAGTGATTGTGATTCTAAGGAATATTCATTATTTCCACCAAATGTGCCATTTGGGTGAACAATATTGATTATGGAGGAGGCTGGAAGAAAAGTCAAGGGCATGCAGAAATCTTCTGTACTTTCTACTCAATTATGTCGTGAACCTACAAGTTCTTAAAACAGTAAAGCTTCAGAATGTGTGGAGAGCAAGGACGACTTATTAGTTTCCTTATATGGTACACCAGGGTCCTTTTCTTGCTTGAGACACTGTTTCCCTATCGAAATACCTGGAGACAGATCTCCAGAAGATTGTTTTTATACTATGAAAGGATATTTAGAAAGTATGAAGTCTAGAAATGTGATTAGCAAGTGCTGTGTGAGCTCCAGAACATTGAAAATGACAAGCCAGATAAGCAGCATCCAAAGGCAAAGATTCAACCATTCATCCATTCAATAATCCAACCAAGCATCTATCTACTAGGTAATCCCACCAACCATTGATCTGTTCATCCATTTGTCATCAAAGCTTTGTACCAGACAGTGTTTCAGGAATAGGGGCCACAGAAAAAGACAGCGGTGATTCTCTGATTTCATGGATCTTGCAACCGAATAAAAAAAACCAGTCAACCACTAAGCAATGGAGAATGATTAGTGGCTGACCTGAATCCAGTGATGGACGTTTAGGGTGATACATCCATGAAAGGTAGAGAAGTAGTATGGAAAGGTTAGAGAAAGATACATCCTAAGAAGGGAAAAGAAGTTTTTTTTTTTTAAATAGTTACATAGTATGAGTAGAACTTACAATTTTTAAAGAATTATAAAATAGCATAGGCACATGATGATGGGGGTATGGGTACCAGGGAAGAAGAATGGTGGGAAACAAGTTCAGAAAAGTAGTTGTGGGCCAGGTTAAATAGTGTGGTAGCCAGTGCCAGGACACCAAAGTTAAACATTACTGTTAATGATTTGAGAGGAAAGGAATGAATTGATCTAGCTTACTTTTTGAGTTGGTTAGCAATCCTACCATCCAGTAAAAGAAGGAATATAGAGGGGAAAAAATAAAAAAAAAATAAACCCAGATCATCTAAAAAGTGGTTATGAGCCCAACAGATTACTGTGGATAAGACTGAGGGTAGATTGGGCTGATGAATTTGTACTAAAATGGAGGAAGGTGAGCTTGTGTAGTTGGGGTGATGCCATTGCCAACACATTTTATGTAGACACTCCAGAAAACAGAAGAGCCAAGGATGATTATAGCACCCAGTGGTTGGCAGTAAAAGTCTATTTCACTCCAGAGATGACGATCACAGGCCAAAGCAAAGAATCCAACCAAGTTCAGCTTGGTGACCCAATGAGTTTATTAGGCTTAGTCAAAGGACCACAGGTTAGAGATTATGTAGAGGAACATGGTTGAATTAAAGGCAGTTGCTCCAATTTAAAGTTCCACTATCAACACGAGTGATAAAACATGAAATCTGAAGAACCACTGAAGAATCCCATCTCCAGTCAATACTTCCAGCTCTATAAATTCTACCACCCCTCTAATCCGCATGCAGCTGTGGCAGGAAGGAGGCAAAGCTGGCATCCCAGGCTAGGGTCTGGTGATGCTCCCAAGTTTCCCCAGGGCAACAGTAACGTGGCATTGCTAGACTTAGCTATCACTATGTTCTTCTGCTTATTTGATTGCTGTGACTGCCCGTTAAGGTCGTCTCTGGTTTACCATAGCAACTCTGCTTAATGATGGTTGATGGTCACTGCATGTCCAAAGTAAACAGTTCCAGTGTTGCAATGGATGTCAGTAGGAAGGTCAGCCAGAATAGTTTCTGGTCTCACGCACTCTGTGCTTACTAGGAACCCTAGGCATTTCCTCCTATCGATCTGCTGAGGCGTGGGGATCAGGGTACTGACTCCCCTGTGGTTCACGTGGTCCACTCTAGCTCCTATCTCCTTAGTCCAGGCTCTGCTGGCCCCTCAATTCCCAAGTCAGCCCTCCATCATCTCTACTTTCCTATGTACATCTTCCTAGTCTTAGAAGAGGCAGCGTCTTCTCCAGTTCATTGTGGACTCATTTGTCCCATCTAAGCACTCAGGAATTTTATTTATTTACTTATTCATTTATTTATTATTCCCCAGGACTGGATGTGAGCTTTCTAAAACAGAAACACCTCAAATGCATTCCCTTTTTTGCTTCCTTCTGTGCAATTTCCTCTGTGTCATCATGTGACTTTTTAAAATCGAAAACAGATATTTGTCATACAACATATTCTGATGACTGTTTCCCCTCCCCCAACTCCTCCCCATTGGTCAATGTCTTGCTAATGGTATACAGGGAAGAGCCAGGAGTTATTCCATGAGACTACATGAATATATGGCAGCTCACAGTTCAAAATCACTGGGGCCTGGGATATAGCATGGTGGTAGACCACTTGCTTGGACTCAGCTATCAGCTCTTATCGTTTAATGTCTTTCAACATGCTTCCCTTTTTTTTGGGTTTTTTTTTTTTTTTGAGACAGGGTTTCTCTGTGTAGTTTTGGTGCCTGTCCTGGATCTCACTCTGTAGACCAGGCTGGCCTTGAACTCACATTGATCCGCCTGGCTCTGCCTCCCGAATGCTGGGATTAAAGGCATGGGCCACCACCGCCCGGCTCCCGTTTAATGACGTTCATTTTTCTCTTTTCCTCCTGCATTTCTGTTTTCCCCTGGCTCAAGTAATGAAATTAGAATGACTAAGCCTTAAGCTCCTTTTTAGATTCATAATAACAATCATTCCATATCCAATGCTGAACAGAAACTAATCATGTTCTGCCCAATATCTCTCAGAAGTTGAGGGAAAAGAACAGAATGGGGACATTGTTAACTTAATGTCATCACTTAGATTCAAAGATACAAAAAGAGGACAACCAAAAGTGCTAAGATTCCATTTGAACTAGATGGTTCCTAGAAGAGAATTCTTTCTAGAAGTTTGCTGTGTATTGGGAACTAGGGCACTCTGAAAGTGATAGGATCTTGTGGGAAATGCAGTTATTAATATTGCCAGCTTTCTCGGAGTAATAAAAGCGTTAGCTGAGATTTGAGGACAATCAGGCAGGGAGGGAATTAGGGGATAGGAAAGCAGAGTAAAGGGAACAGAGAAGGAGGAAAATACAATAGAAGATGCATGCAGTCTACTTATTCACGCTGAAAATCTGACACACATTGAGAAGCCCTAGAAGTAACTGTGAAGGCACCTGTGGTAAACTGAATACACAACAGCTAGGGAGCACCCTTCACACTTCTAAATCAGTTATTCCAGAAACTACACTTGAAAGTGATGTTCTATAACTGGAAATGATGGGAATGTATTCATTCCAAATATCTGCTCAGCTCTTTCCATCTATCAAGCTCTAGTTGAAGTATTGAGATAAGGTTCCTGACCTCGCAGAACTTACAGGAGATGGGATCAGGAAGTTGGTAAGATGATAGATACTACAGAGAGAAGTAGAACATTAAAGAATGGAGGGGGAAGGGGCTAACTACATTATTTTTCTATCCAGGGGGGTTCTTGCTGTTGTAGTCATTGACAGCTGCTGACAGCCACTTTGCATTAACGTGTGAATAAACACACTTGGTCCACACTTGAGCCCTCGGTACTCGTACATCACCTACACTCCTTACAGATTTAGGATTCTAAAGATCACGATACTGGCCCACAACACAGCAGTTACAGCAGACAGTACAGTGGGATCAGAGCAGAAAGAAACTTTCTAAATATTGAGATGTCAGAACCATCCAGTTCTCTTACCTGCACAGACTGAATTCTATACCAGACATAATACTGCAAATGAAAACCATATGATGAGAAAAAAAAAAAAGGCCTAAGAACCCAGGTTAAGGTGAGCTGGAAACATGAGGTAAAGTGGTTGAAAGTCAGATAAGGGGCGGCTCGTATTTTGATGGGCGATGTCACTCTGCAAGGTGTGAATGCGCTGCTCTGATTGGTTGATAAAGAAAACTCTGATTGGCCAGTAGCCAGGCAGGAAGTATAGGCGGGATAAGCAGACAAGGAGAATTCTGGGAAGAGGAAGACTGAGTTAGGAGATGCCAGCCCGCTGTCCAGGGAGCAGCCTGTAATGGCACACAGGTAAAACCACAGGAAATATGGTGACTTATAGATGAACAGAATTG
Source organism: Peromyscus attwateri (assembly GCA_902168425.1). Lineage (NCBI taxonomy): Eukaryota > Metazoa > Chordata > Mammalia > Rodentia > Cricetidae > Peromyscus > Peromyscus attwateri. The sequence continues at coordinate 28,843 of CABHPP010145350.1, forward strand.
GGCTGAGTAAGAGCTAAATGTTAGAGCTAGTCAGTGGTAGGCCTGAGCTAACGGCTGAGCAGTTTTAATTAATGTAAGCCTGTGTGTGTTTACTTGGGTCTGAGTGGCTATAGACCAGGCGGGACACAGGAAAACTTTCAGCTACAATATTTACTCTTAAGTGGAGACCTTTCCATGCCATTCCATTTCCTTGACTCCAGAAGGGGCTTTTCTAGTGTTTTCTTTAAAATGGTTCCTTCTGGATGAAGGTCTTAATGATTTGAGTAAATGGAAGCTTGTTTTAATTATCTCTAACACCTTCAGTCCAAACATCAATTGTATTTTCATTCCAAATAAGGAAATGGGAGGAAGTATATTCACAGATTTAGGAAACTTCTCACTTAATTGTCTCCTTGAAAAGTTCTTGTTTAAAAGCCAAGAAGTTGGGAGTTCCCATAGACAGTCACGTGGCGTTGAGGTGGGACCAGGAAAATAGACATTTGCCAATTTTGATGGGATAGTACCCACATTTTTTGCCACCTCTACCTGAAACTTATTCACTTTCTCTCTTCATCCAGGGGACCTCAAGGTCAATACTTGAGGTTTACAATATTCAGGAATCACGGACATCATGGAATGGAGCTTCCAGATCGCACCACGCTCTTGAACATTTCTCTTAAAATGTTTATGTTAATGTCTCTACACCATTGTTTCTTATTTTAAAAGTCATGTTCACTGTTAGTAAAAAAAAAAAAAATTCTCTTTAAGACCTAGCAATGTTGCCTTTATAAAATCTATAAAAGGCTTTGTAAGTTGTGAAATATTTCAACACTCTTTGAGTCAGATAAACATCATTTTAGGTACTGATTAATCAGGTTTCTAGTTGGGTGATCTTATGTGGTCAACCTAGACTCTGTCTGTCTCCATTAATTTTTTTTATATTGAAAGTTGTTGTTTAAAAGTTGAATGTTTAGCGGTGTTGCTACAAAAGCAACCTGTGACCCTGTGGTAAATATCTTTAAGTTTAGAATGAACTTTCTTTCTAGATGGAGCTACCAGTTCTATTAGCATTGGCTGCATGTACGGAAAATTTCGGAAAATTTTGTAGCTTTCACTCAGTAGGGAAATCCTAACAAACTTATGGACATAAAGTAGTTGTCTCTTTATGTAGCCATACTTCAGTGAATCAGCTATGCATATATTTTTTTTTTTTTTTGGTCTTTGCAGATCTGACTGTCCTGGAACTTAATGTGTAGACCAGGCTGTCCTTGAACTGAAAGAGATCCTCCTGCCTCTGCCTCCTGAGTGTTGGAATTAAAGACATACGCCATCATGCCCAGCCCCTGGCTGATTTTTGTTGAGCTATCTTTCCTCATCTGTGTGCATCTGAAGTCAGGAGAAGGCTCACAGACTTGCAAGTTTTGATGTTGTTGCTGAGTGACTGAAATAACCAAGATGACAGTTTTATTTCCTCTCAGCCAAGAAGCTCATTGGGCCTTTAGACACAGGAGTAATGGCAGCCTCATTAAAAAAGCAAGAGAAAGCAATCTTCAACACATGTGGGGAAATGTTAAATTCGTATTTTTGTCTCATTTGTTGCTGTCTTCTTGACCACAGAAAGTTCATGGCCAAGTGCAGACTATGTAGGCAGAGTATTTTATTGGGACCACTGGTCAGCTCTGTCCTGACAGCCAGCTCCCCAAATAACCACACAGAGACTTATTATTAATAATAAATCTAGGCCAATAGCTTAGGCTTGTTATTAACTAGCTTTTACATCTTAAATTAATCCATATTTTATCTATATTCTACCACATGGCTCATACCTTATCTCAGTGTGGCATGTTCATCTCCTGCTTCCTCTGCATCTTGCTGGCCACTCTGGAGACTCTGTCCTTCTTCTTCCCTGTGCTCTCTTTTTGTCCGAAAGTCCCACCTAACCTCTACCTATCCAGCTATTGGCCAGTCAGCTCTTTTATTAACCAGTGACAGTAATACATGTTTATAGTGTACAAAGGTTATTCCACAGCAAGACTCCATGTAGGAAGGTGCTACACACCCAAGGCTCTGGGAGAAGGAATGTGAATGGTGACTGCTGCTGTTTACAAAATATTTACTATAAACATGCTTGCTGCATTTATTTCAGGTAGTTAGCATTGTAACATTCCTTTACAAAATTAAATGTTTATTCAAAACAGTAAATGTCAGCCAAGCTTAGTAGGGGTGGAGTACCCCTTTAGTCCCAACACTCAGGAGTCTAAGGCTCTGTGAGTTTGAGGCTAGCCTGTACTACACAGTGATCCTTCCAGGATAGCCAGGGTACATAGTGAGACCTTGTTTCAAAAAAACTAAAATAATTAATAAGTAAAATAAAATAAAGACAACACATGAAATACCTATAGCCACCCTAATACTTAGTTATTTAATAAAATTCTACAGCATAGACTCTGTCAGTAACTCCTTTTGTGTCTGCTGAATATGCCCCATACTCAAGATAAAGTCTTTAGATTGTTGCTTCCTACTTTAAAAATAGTGTTCAATAGCTGTGAAGTCCTTTTAAGATCTCTCAGTGCTCTTTATATGTGTGTATACATAGGATAGGTACATGAATATATGCATGTATACTTCGTTGTATAAAAGTGAAATTAGGTAGGACATTTTCTGTGACAAAAAGTAGTGTCTAAAGATACTATCTTGATAAATACCAAAGAATGCAGGACTCCACAGCTTTCTCTTGACTTATACCTTAAATTGCATAAAAATGTAACGTTTTAAAATAAACAATACCTTTGCTTTGTATCATAAACAACTTTGATGGAATGCAATGAAAACTATTGTTACCAACATAGTCATAATGTTTTTCTTTTCTTTTCCTATTTTTTTGCATTTAAAATGAGGACAGAGATAAGGAAAACAACCTTTAGAAATTTTTTTTTATTTTTTTTTATTTTTGATAGTCTCCATTGCTTTGCTGCTGCTTGTAGAAAGTGGTTTAATGGGAGTGCATACTTCTGGTGTTACTGTTGAAGGAGTTCTCACATCCTTTGTGCTCTCTCTCTCTCTCTCTCTCTCTCTCTCTCTCTCTCTTTCTCTCACTCTCTCCTTCCTCCACCTTCAGACCTAAATCAAGAGTTGGAATGTGCATCAGGCACAATGCACTTTGGGTGCTCGGCTGATTACATAATGACACAGTTTCATTAATTTTCACTTTGAAGCATCTCATCTGGGATTCCACAATGGCAGTGGCTCACACTTGGCATCACACATCCTCTTGATTCTCAAATAGTAAGAAATGCATTGTGTGGCTTAGCAGCTTTAAATTGTAAGAGGACAGTTATATTCCAGACTAGGGTCATGTGACTGACTCCCATGCTTGGTGCACTTCCTGAAAGAAGCCATTAAAAACGACTTCAGTAAGTAGGTATTGCTTTATTTAATAATTAATTCATCAAAAACTTTATTGAGCATATATGATGTGATAAGTAATATATAGATGTTGGGATATAAAATAACTAGTGTGCAGGAGGGTGGGTGCTGGGATAGTCAGGGGCTGCCTTGTCTGTGGAGAATTTGATGACAGCAAAGGAGGCAGCTAGAATACTATTTTTTTTCTGTTATTATCCCATAATGGTAACTGTAAATAAATTCAGTATGAATGCTTTGTCTTAGCTTTGAACATTTTTATTGTAAAAATTTTAAAGAATTGCTATAAACACTATTGAGATTTTGTAATGCATAAGTATCAAAGGAAGACTTTATATTAGTCATTTCTTGATCCTTTAGTTGATGCTGTAATCTATGTAGAAATGAATAAGGACCCCCCCCCCATATAATGAAGAACCTATGTGTGCATCCAACCCTTGTGGGACTACATATGCTTCCATATAAGTAGCTGATTCTAAATATATCAAGACACCACATTGTAAAGACCAAGAAAATGAACTCCAGTCATCCCATCTGAGGAGTCCAGTCAGTGGTTCTCAACCTTCCTAATGCTGTGACCCTTTAATACGTTCCTCTAGTTGTGGCGACCCTAAAACCCAAGATTATTTCATTGCTACCTCATAACTGCAATTTTGCAACTGTTAACGAATCATAATGTAAATATTTTTGAAGATTGAAGTTTGCCAAAGGGGTCATGACCCCCCAGGTTGAGAACCACTGGTCTAGATAAACACTGTCAAGATTCATCCATCTTTAAAACAGTGACATAAAACTAAAATTCCCAAATATATTATTTTTGGTGGTCAAGTGTAGATTTTAGTTCATAGATAAAACATGGTTGCTGCACTTTTTGATTATTTACTGAAAATAATTTGTCAAGTGGGAAGGTGTTCATAAATTATCTTCCCCAAGTGTTGAATGAGCTGTGTGAACCACTGACTAACTGGAGAAATAAAACATATGCCTGGGTTTCAAGAGTTTGCAGTATAGTAATTCAGATGTATATAAAGAAGAGTAATCATAGTACTGTGGATGCATACGACAGGGAAATGATAAAAAAAGAAAAAGCAACGTCCATCGATGTCACTCTGTCACCAAAGTGTCAAAAAGTTAGAAGGACTCTGCTCTGGAAATAATTTCCTCTTCCTGTTACTACTTTCCATCCCATAATGATCAAGAGGAAAACGTCTCATTGGAATTATGTATGTTAACTTTGCGGTTGTGTTTTTATTCCCGTGGTTCCTTTAATGTTCTCCCTGCTTCACGCTATAGAATATAATAAGCGTAATTGTTGGTTCATGGAATTAATCATGTGTTCATCAGTGATGTGATATGGACATCATGTGTTTATTGGTGATGTACAGACGGAAATCATGTTCATCTGTGATATGTATATGGGTGCTGAAAATAGACTTTCATAGGGCTGCATAACGATGAAACATTCCTACAATTTCAGGAGAACAGTGCGTTAGTGAAAATAAATTTTACTTAAATAAGTGGTTCATTCTGTAATTGGTGGAATCTAAAAATTTGCTAACTCTCTCAGATGCTTTTATACTCCTAACCTTTTTGGAATGAAATGAATAAAATACATTTTAGACTTTGTTTTAAAATGTATGTCAGCTAATACCATGAAATAAAACATACATTGTGCAGAGAGAGCGAGATCATATAAACTTCACAGAATGAGACCCCTAGAATATGAGGCAGCCTCAAAAGCCAGCCCTTTGGATTCAGGCATAGTAGCTATGTGATCTGAAGTGAGCTTCTGCATCTGTGATAATGTAACCTTTTATTTATATCCCAAAGTTACTGTGTGTGAGCTGAGATTTTTGATGGATAGGGTGTGGCTGGGTCATAGTGATGTTTATATTTTTATATGCTAAGACTTCATTATTAAAAAATAATAATTACTGGAAGTAGAATTTTGAGTCAAAGAACACATAGTTATTGAGTTTAATGCAAAGTGTATAATTGAAATGTAATTCTAAGGGCTGGAGAGATGGCTCAGCAGTTAAGAGCACTGGCTGTTCTTCCAGAGGTCCTGAGTTCAATTCCCAGCAACCACATGGTGGCTCATAGCTATCTACAGTGAGATCTGGTGCCCTCTTCTGGCCTACAGGCTGAACACTCACTGTATACGTAATAAATAAATAATTCTTAAAAAAAAGAAAGAAAGAAATGTAATTCTAAGTTGGAGATTCTCTGCGAAGGACTAAAGCTGTTGTATGGAGTGACTTATTCACAGTTAATAGTAAATAGTGGGGAATTGAGAGCTCTGTCCACCACATGGGGACAAGTTAACACATTTCAATCCTGTGTTCTTTTTCAATTCTACTACATCCACAGGTTTTTTTTTATTATTATTATTAATTTCCCCTTAGTTTACTGGTATATACCTCAACCAGAATTAAATGAGAATAAAGTTTTCTTTGTGAAAAGCTTTTTTTTCTGCATATCAGAGTCTTAACTATAAGGCAGGACTATCCACCAACCACACCCTCAAAATTTTTATGACTTTTGCTTGTTAAGCTGAGCAAGAACCTTTAACTAAAAGCTTGATGAATGCATGCAGGTGCCCAATCTCTGGCTCCTGTCTATGTTCTCTGCTTCCACTTCTGTCTCAAGGAACTCAGAAGCACGGTTCCTCCCCCTAGACATTTGGTAGCTTCCATTAACATCTACATTTTCATGCCAGAAGGGCTTATCATCTGTGGACAGAGAAAATGGAGTTCCCTGAGATGAAAAATATCATTGCAGAGGAATCCATATGTTGCTAAAGCTGATCATATATGCTGATATTTGACTGTTTTTCCTTGAAGAATTTCAACCTTATGTTCTTTCCTGGGACTCCACATACTTACTGCCTATTTCTTTTTACTGAAAGAATATGTGTATTATAGAGAAATGAAAAGAAAATTGGCATTTAAAGTTTCCAAAACAAGTAAATGAATTGACTGAGGGGACTTCCATAGCAAAATATGTTAGCACATGTCACAATAATTTGGGAGGACAGCAGCTCCCATCTTGAAGGACAGGAAGACTAAGACATCGCTAGCTTAAAAATCCCCAAGTCTGTAGTAAACACCGAGTCATGATTTGGCTCTTTGTTCCCTGACCTATCTGACAGGCGTTTGGTAAATGTCAGTGTCTTGATAATACGTTTAGCACAATCTCTTCTTCAGCGTGATTAACTGTAATAGGGCTGCTGCTGAGAAGGTGTGCTTAATGTATTGTAAAGGGTCACAGATGGGGAGAATTAAGGCCAAGATGCCCAGCTAGCTAGACTCTGAAAGACATAATCCATATTTAATATCCTTTCTCATTAACGATAGCAGTCACATAGAAGCGATTTCAGTTAAGAACTCATCTACAGCAGTAACCAAGTTAGATGGCATCCCTAATTACAGAAGGTAGGGCTCCATTAGTCCCACCCACCACTGGCTGTTCTCCAATGCTGGCAGAAATTAATGTGAGTCTTACAAGAATAGTGTGCCTAAAGCTGATATGTGATACATTTTTTTAAAAAGAAGAAGCATAAGAGGATTAGTTTTATTCCATAATGTAAGCCCATTTCTTGTAGAAAAACATGATTAAAAATCATCTAAGACAAAGTGCACTAAATGCAGCTTTCTCTTTGATTTCTAAAACCAGCAGCTGTTTGCAGGCCAATTTTACTCACCATAAATGAAACTTCTTTCAAAACATGGCTTTTTCTGGATCACCTGACTTTGCTTAGAGGGACTAATTAAATTTACTTTATTTCCACCTGATAGACCTTTTTCTTTGGAGTAATCCATCATAAAAGTGACATAATGCATTTACTAATTCACAATCAGATAAATGAGCACAAAGTGAGGGTCTCCAGCATGAAAATTTTTACTCTAAGAGAAAACAGCCTGGATAAGTTATAAGAAAACCCTCAGGGTATACACCCTGCTACTCACATTTCAGAGACAGTGGGAATTTTCCATATGTGAGATTATTTTCTCTCAGCCTTTTGTAAATGTAAACTAACAATTATTTTGAAAATTTCACACATGAGTACTGTATTTTTTTATCATGTTTACTCCTTCCTCCCCCAGCCTCTTCCATATCCCACCTCCCTCTAAATCTGGACCTGTTCCTCTTTACTTAGCATTGTTTTACACACACACACACACACACACACACACACACACACACACACACACACAATGTATATATAATTACAACCTGCTGAGTCTATCTAGCACTGCTTGTCTGTACAAGTGTTTGGTGCTGAGCACTTGGGATTGGAAATAAACCTGTCAGGGAGCTCATCCCCGGAGAAGACTGAATCTCCCTGTCTGTCTCAGCATCCATTAGTTGCTTGTGGCTCTGCATGTAGGGATAGGGCCTTGAGAGATGTTCTTCATCAACATTGGCATGGTTAGTGGTGTTATTATTCTTCAACTCCTGTTTAAGTGACCATATTGTTGAAATTTCATGGGTACAACATCCCTGTTGTAGAGAAGACACCATCTCAAGGTAGCCATCTCAATCCTCTAGTGCTTACATTCTCTTCATCCTCTCTTTTTCTGTTTTCTGAGCATTAGGTGGGCGGGTTGCACTGTAGACATATTGACTGGACCTGGGAATCCCATGGTCAGCTGTGCTCTTCATTGTACCAGTTGTGTGTTGCTAGAGTTTTCCTGCCTGGCCCACGGTCAGGATAAATCTCTTTCACCTGCCAGTCCCACAGCCTCTCAGACCCAACCAAGTAAACACAGAGACTTATATTGCTTACAAACTGTATGGCCGTGTCAGGCTTCTTGCTAACTGTTCTTATATCTTAAATTAATCCATTTCTATAAATCTATACCTTGCCACACGGCTCGTGGCTTACCGGCATCTTTACATGCTGCTTGTCTTGGTGGTGTCTGGCAGGCCGTCACTCCTTCTGCCTTCCTGCTCTTTTAATTCTCTCTGTTAGCCCCGCCTATACTTCCTGCCTAGCCACTGGCCAATCAGTGTTTTATTAGCAATACATTTGCCATACAGAACATCCCACAGCAGTTGTGTATTTCTGTAATGGTTTCTGTCTGTTGGAAAAAGAAGCTTCTTTGACAAGGAATAAGAACTATACTTATCTATGGTTATAAGGGTATGTATTTAGAATGAAGTTAGAAATTATATCGGCTTAGGAAAGTTGCAGTAATCGGTTTGCATCTAGGGTCCATGACCTCACTAGCCATGGGTAGTTGACTATGTTCCCTCCAATTGAGCAGGCCTGAAGTTCAATTATGTAGCTATCGGTTACCTCCAAGTTCCCTTCTTAGACCCTTGGGGATGTATTGCCAGTTACTGTGGTTCTCAGGCCTTCCAGCTGGGTGGCTGCTTCTCTCCCTTGGTAGCCCGCACACCACTGCCAGACACTATGAGAACTTGTCATCAAAGAGAAGGCTTCCAGGTTAGATCCAGGTTGATTTCTCCAAGCTTTGTGTCTGACATCTGTGGTGTCTTCAGCAATAGGGTCTCACCTTCACTTTCTAGGAGGCAGCCAAAGGCAGCAGCAACAGCATATATTGTTGTGAGGGTCTCCCGGGTGCCACTGGCCAACAGCTCAGAGAAAGGTCTCCCTTGCTGGGACTAGGGTTTTTGCTGCGTCTTGGGGAGAATATTATCACCCCTAGTGGCATGACTTCATTTAAAATGCATGTACACATATGTATGTGTATACATATATGTGTGTGTGTGTGTGTGTGTGTATGCTACATGTGTATTTTTAACCAAACATAAAATAATGTTTCCCTATGGATTTTACCCTCAAATATCAAGCTGTATTTATCCCTCTTCTCTCTTCCCCTCTCTACCACCCTCCCTGAACCCCCCCCCAGTTAAATTTTCCCTATTTTTCCAATTCCCCTTCATTGAACTTGTCTCCTACTATCCATTCTCTGTGGGTCCCCTCACTGTCCTTCCTTACTTTGCTGGCTTCTGTGGTTACCGCAGGCCGTATACGCACATAGAAAGATTCAGACACTCACAGCCTTTGTCTGTGTTCCTTTGAGTTTTCCATCTGTTTGTCCTCCATAGAGGATCACTATCCCAGCGTCCACTCACAAACTGCCATGTCTTCTTTGTAGCATTTTTTTTTTTTGTTGTTTTATAAAATACAGTTTTATATTACTCTGATGTTGCATAGGACATAACATTTCCATGAGGATTTTGTGGGACTGTACTCAAAGATTAGCAAACGCAATATAGTGGTCCAATTGTCTCAAGATAAAAATCACTGGACAAAAAGGACACTCTCTCACATGCACAAATCTGCTTAGAAGAGCACTAAATCTTTAGATTTGGATTTGTGTGCTTTGTTTCCTCTTTCTAGAATATTAAGAAAGGATATTCTTTTTAATTTTCCCAAAGCAATACTTACATTCTGGCAGCAAGACACTACTTTTATTACAAGGTAAACTGAACACCAGAGCTATGAAGGCAGGAGGAAATGAATTTGGGGGGGTGGGGAGGCAGGGTTGTGAAGGGAAGTTGCCAACTCAAACAGCAGCTTATGAAGAATGCATAAGGAAACTCCCTATTATCACAGATATCTGTAACTTCCAGAATATGCAATGTAGGAGAAAGTGTTTCAATCTGTGACCCTAAGCCTAGGTACACTTACTGCTTTCCCATTAAATCAAATATTGCAGATTCCTGCTAAAAGAGGAATATGTAGTAATAGCATGGGCAAGTTGCTTCTGAAAAGGACCTCCCAGAGAAAAGTCAGAGGTCAGAGGGCAAATGGAGAAATCAAGGAGTTATATGAAAAACCTTAATTAATATCCCAATCACCGTTTCCCCTTCCTCCTCTCCCTCTATTCCCTTCCCCCCACCTCCCCTTTGCTTCTCTGCCTCATCTACTCCTCCTCTGTTTCTGTTCAGAAAGGGAGAGGCCTCCCATGGGTGCCAACAAAACATGGCAGGTCAAGTTGCCATAGGACTAAGCATCTCCCCTTGTATTAAGGCTGGGCGAGGCAATCCAGTATGAGAAGTACATTCCGAAGAGCCAGCCAAAGAGTTAGGGACAGCCCCTGCTCCCATTGTTAGGAGTCCCTCAAGTAGACCAAGCTACACAACTGTCACATATATGTAGAGAGCCTAGGTTGTTCCCATGCAGGCTCCCTGGTTATTGGTTCAGACTCTGTGAGCCCCCATGAGCCCAGGTTAGTTGTTTATGTGTGTTTTCTTGTGATGTCCGTGACCCCTCTGGCTCCTACAGTCCTTCCTCCCTCTCTTCAGCAGGATTCCCCGAGCTCGACCTAATGAAAAACTTTAAATTGCAAGGTACTACATTTTCATATCTCCACTGAACACAAAACACTTAAATACAAAATATGCTTTTAGCCCTCTGCATGAATGTCTGGGATTCACTCACGTTTATGTAAAATGAATCTATTGACACTTTTCTACAGGGGTAACTGCACACAAGGAAGGCTAAGACAACACAAATCTAGGGATGGAGTCTTCCCAAAGCTGCAGTGTGAAAAGACTATAAACAATTGACTCCATACACATGAATGGGCTTCCTTGCTAGAGGCAAGCCAAGGGGAATAAGGAATGCAGATGTAAAAAGGTTTTCTTGAGGGGATGGAGGACGGCCTCCTGGATGCCTTTAGTTTCTAGTCTCTTCTCCTGAATCACATTCTTCTGCACCTTCTGATGTCCACAGTTAAGTTGTCGCCAAGCAAACGCATAATGAGAATGCTGGTTTTGTCCAGTTTTCATTCATTGTGTAAGTTCTATCATATGGTGATATTTTATTTGTACTAAAATGTGATTTGTATGTTAATAAATAAAGTTGCCTGGGGGTCAGAGCTAATAGCAAGCCTTAGCAGAAGCTGGGCGGTGGTGGTGTACGCCTTTAATACCAGCTCTTGGGAGGCAGAGCTAAGCAGATCTCTGTGTGTTCAAGGATACAGCCAGCATGGAGACACACGCCTTTAATCTCAATACCAACCATAGAAGACCTGCAGGTCTGTACAGACAGGCAGTGACTAGGAGGTCATGTGGTTGGGTTTACAACCAGTGAGAAGGCAGAACAGAAACTCTATAAAAAGACAGACACACAGGAAGTGGGTCTCTTTCGGAGAGGTAGGACAACAGCGAAAGTGAAGGGTAAGGTTTTTAGCGCTTAGCTATTGCTCTGACCTCTCGGCTTTCATCTCTGTATTGGCTCTGTTTTTCTTATTTAATAAGACGGTTGGTTACATCTACACTATCATGGCCCCAGTGAAAGCCATTTTAGCTAGTGTGCAGGCAAGCTCTGTTTATTAAAATCCTCATAGCAAGATACAGAAAAGTTAAGAGCCAGCCTCAGGTGGATTAGATATGTAGGTTGCATCTTTTTCTTGCTTGTATCAAATGCCTTTTGGAACGCTCCTTGGGAATTTTTTATCCTTTGTTTTAAATCATCAACACACGCAATTTCAACACAGTGCCAGACATAATCCCCCTTCATTTTCAGATAGAAGTCCTTACTGTCTGGATTATTGCATTGACTATGAAGTCCTACCAGTTCCAGGATCTCAGCTCCAGCTTCACTTTCTCCCAATAGTCCTTGATTACCTGCAACTACTTGTCTAAGGTATCAGTCTTCTGATGGATGCTTGAGATGGATCTCCAGGCAGATCTGTGGCCCTGACCATATTCCTGTGGGTCACTGGCAGCAGGTTGCTTTCCTTGTTGGATAGTTTTACATCCTGCTCTGTCACACAGCAGTCCCCTCTCTTAATCAGTTTTTAGTAATCACTATGATATTTAATGACTAAGTGTTAGAGACACAGTTGTAACAATGGAGACATAAATTCTGCCTTACTATTATACTCTTAATAGTCCAATAAACAGGGAAGATGGGTTGTTCACCAATATAAGTAGAAATACACACAAATTGTTATGTGCTTACATTGGAATTGTGAGTATCTGTATGTGTATGTGCAAATTAGGTCTATATGTTGTAGTCAACACTGTACTAAATTAAATAAGATATGAATGGAGGTAGATCTTTTTTAAAGAAATATATTACATGTGGGACATATGATGTACATAATAATCAACTGGATAGAGTGGAGGAAACACAGAGACCAGCACATTGACATTCTTGGGTGATGAAGAACTGTCACCCCCTGACAGAGATCTGATTGGCTTTAAAAAATCCTTTACATGGTTAATTTTGAGGCCCAACTTGGGGTAAAAACAGGTGATAAAGTGTGAACACAGTCTATGTCTCAGAACCTAACTTGTTCTGTGTTAATCTGGAAGTCTCATTCCATTGGCCTATTCTCCATAGCCCTGGGTCGTGGGACAAAGTGCAATCCAGTGCAACCACCACAGCTCTGTTATAAAAGGACTAATCCTCAATCATCGTCTTACTTTGAGTTCTTTAATGCTTTATTATGAATCCCTTGGCAGAAGCTCCATATATACAACTACTAGATTTCTTGTAGTCTTACCTCTAAAGAACACGCAGATGGCCGGGCGGTGGTGGCTCACGCCTTTAATCCCAGCACTTGGGAGGCAGAGCCAGGCGGATCTCTGTGAGTTCGAGGCCAGCCTGGTCTACAGAGTGAGTTCCAGGAAAGGCGCAAAGTTACTCAGAGAAACCCTGTCTCGAAAAACCAAAACAGAAAAAAAAAATTAGCTAAGTAAGTTTTTATTTTGAGTACCATTTCTCATGGTTCATGTTTAAATTACATAACACACATGAAAGTGTGATGGTGAGAAGCCAGACAAAGGGAAGACAAGCTGTGGAGAAAATGTCTTCAAAAGTCAAATCTCATGAAGAACAGTTATCCAAACACCGCCGAGAAGTCCTAAACACTGGCTGTAAGAAAACGAACAATTGAAGTTAAAAATGGGCAGCAAACCTAAACAGACACTTCAGCAAAGACAATGTGCAGACTGTAAATAAATATGAAAAAATGTACATGGGCTGAGGACAACATGGCTAAGTCAGGAAAATGCTTCTGAGTTCATGTATTTACATATTTACTGTAGGGGATAGCTGTTCCAGCTTTGACCTGGAAGTACTAACCCCACTGAGGCTTCGGTAACTGTCACACCTACAAGGCAGAGCAGAGACAGGAGCCCTGAAGACCCGAGATCCGGATGTGCCAGTTCTCTTGGTTCCTAGATCCTGGACACTGGAGATAGACAGAGCAGAGTTCTCCCGAGAACACCGCTGGACTGCGCCACACCTTTCCCAGACTTCACTTGTAATAATAAACCTCCCTTTTAACTATGTGGAGTTGCCTTGATATTTCAACCAATAATTTACAAATATAAAGTTTGCATTATATATAAAAAGACCAACATTTATACTCACATCTACTGAATGCATGTTTGTGTATGTTCATACCTTATAAATATTCATTAAGTCACATTTTGAAATAAATCTAATGAAAGGAGAGGCAAAAAATATGCCAATTTAAGTTTAATCTCATGTATACCTTAAAGATGAATATATGTTAGTCTGATACAGAGATGAGATAATTATGTCTGGAAGAAAGGCAAACACATGAAATACTCAAATAAGAAAATAATACATAACCTGTGAGGTCAGGAATGTGATTAGGAATAGATTATAGTGATAAGTATAATCAAGGCATTGGAATGAAGATGCTAATAGACATATTTTTCAAGTTTCCAGGTAGTAAGTCATTGATTTTACCTTTCCGTATCAATAATTTATGTTTAATCTTACAAAAAAAATTAAAAATATTGCAACTTAAAGTATTCATTGGAAAAGACCACATGGTTTAAATTTCATTCTGTCACTGCCACTTTTATTAATTTGTAATGTCAAAAATTTTTTCTTTCTATGGTTTATGACTTCTAGTACATACTTACAATAAATCCCTTTTATTTATTCTGTGTACATTTTTTTCTGCTTTTTGAGTTTGTTTGCTTTGAGCTATCACATGATGTTAGTGAAACTACAAAGTCAAAAGGTACCTCTCTCCTCATTTTAACAGTACCTTCAAAATTGGGGGAGTTTCCCCAAACAGCCTCAGGCTGGACCATTCTTTGAAAGGACTCACTAGAAATCTTTATCATCATGGTCAAAATTTCTGACAGTCAAAGGAAAACTCCCACGAGATAGAGTCTAGGAGGACTCCACACCTGAAGCTCCTGTTTCCTCAGAGAATGCTGTTCTGCAACATAGACCTATGATAAAGGTAGAAAGCTTTGCAAGCCTGGAATTCAGTTTGAAGTCCAGGGTTGCACTGATTGACAACATAATTGGATACATTCAAACTTTCTCCACAGATCAGGCTGGTGCCACATGAACAGAGGGACAAGACATGCTCATGAGTCACTTTATCAACATAGACTCTCAGGTGTGGCCTCAAAGGCTCACTATGGATAAAAAGATACTTATCATACTCGGGAAATTCTTAGTGTTTAATGACAACTTCCTAAGACCGATGGACAAAAGACAGACTTCTCTGAATGAGACCAAACTCTTTCCTAACCAGATATTTACAGACATTTCCAATGCAAAAGCACAGTTTTGAAATGATGCTAAGAAAACAATAGTTTATGCTGTAAATAACTTACCCGAATTAAGCATAGCAACAAAGTCTGTTGAGTGCAAAGCAACAGAGGGAAAAAATTAGTATAGGCTTATATCCTGCTATTGCCACATGTGGCCAGTGAATAACCTCTGTCTTTCACTTGCATCTCATGTTATTGTTACTGAAAAATGGGTTAGCTACATCACTTACACATTAGGAAGCTTGTAGGCATGAAAAGCACAGAGCAAAAGCATTTAGCTAATTGTCATCTACACAAAATGAAATCTAAAGGCACAGGTCAACCCTAAAACCTTAAGAATCCGGGTGATGTGGTGAATTCTTTAAAAGTCAGTTGCTACTAGTCAAGGAGGGTGGTATAGCTGGAATAGGTGGTATGGGTATAGAAATAGCTATGCAGATGTTCAGAGCTCGGGCAATGCGGTATTGCTCAACTGGAGAAGGTTGTTATGTGTTATGTGCTTAATTTTTCACTGAAAGAACAAGAAAGAGGAAGGAGCAGAGGAATGCAGGGAAGAAAGGATTAGAGGAAAAAGCTTATCTGTATTTTTGCAACTTTATCTAATTGCTGATAAATCACACCTCCTAAAAAGAAGCTATTTAAATTCCAATGCATGTGAACTATGTTGCCTTACAGTTGTTTCTGTTTTGATGTATGAATCACATTTACATAAAAGCTAAACTCTGAAATTTTAATTCAATTCAACCCAAGCCCACAACCTGATAATTTCTGGATGGCTCTCTCTCTTCAGAATGAATGCACAGGAAGATGGCACAGACAGGAAAATAAGGATGACACTCAAAGTTCAACATCGATGAGCCGGTCCTGAATAAAATATGACTGACAATCAAAAGCGAGGGCTGTGCCTTTGATGTCCCAGTAAATGAGAATTGAGAAGCCACAGGTGCATCTTAGATGTCTGATTCAGATGGCACAAGTGGTTCTTTGGGGGAAGAGGTATGAAATTCATCTACACATCTGGGAAAAAAATTGAAATAGAAAAACATGTCCTGTGAGCCATAGGGAATCAAGAGAGCTTGACTGGTGATTCACTCAGTCTGTCTATTCAGAATGCAACATGTGCCAGGGACTGTGCTAGCCAATAGGAATAGAGTCATCAAAAGCACACAGGAGTCTCAGCCCCCAGGTAACTTCTGTTCCACAGGTAGTGTTATGCAATACACAACTCATACTGGTGAATGTGGATCAGACACAGCATCGGAGAAGAAATATAAGATGCTGGAGAATAGCTGGAGATTGCAACTGAGAATGCATGTGTGTGTGTGTGTGTGTGTGTGTGTGTGTGTGTGTGTGTTTGGAGAGAGAAGCAATTGGGGATGTTTTTGCATGGCGTTTACTTTTCAAGTCAAGATCAAGAGGATCAAAAGAAATTAAGTAAGTAACTGAAGAGAGGGATTGCAAGGATAGCCAGTCAACAGAAGCTAAGTTTGCACAGTCTTTCTGAGTAGTACTCAGATAGCAAGAGGCATAGAGAATAAAGCTGGGGCATGAAGATCGGCATAATCACACACTGCAGGCTGGACAGGAGATCCCCACAGGATGGATGCATCATTGTCACTAATACATGGGAGACATGATGGGTAACTTGGGTTTAAAAACCATATGTCTATAACACAAAGAATAAATGAGATAAGGTCAAAACGGAGCATGCAAGAGTCAATTAGAACTGTGTCTTGGCATATCATAAAGTTATTGTGGAAGGTTGGGCTATTCTGGCAGATGGGCATGGAAAGAGCTAGGAAGATTTGGGAAATATTACAGGAACTGAAATTGATGGAGTTTAGTAACTGATGATATCAGGCCCAAGGAAGAGCGACATTAAAAACTATTTGTTGACTTCTTGTATTTCATGATGCATCTTAATTCAAAGAGAACTAGAGTTGACAGATTTTCAAGACAGTTGCGTTTCTAACATAGACACTTGAACGTACTTTTCGATAATTGTGAGGATCCTCTTTAGTAAAACTACACATGCTTTTGATAGATGGGATTCTGATCTTCTTGACTGGTACATCAGAGTCTTTCAAATGTGGCAGAGGGTGAGGGTTCATTAGTGGGGAGAGGAAACGGGAAGACAGTGGTCAGTGATGGTGATGAGATATGTTCATGAAACTGACCACTTGTCTCCGGGCTGTGCCTGTATCATGAAACCGTATTGCCATTTCTGACAGTCTAATTAGACAAGTCAACCTCAGGGGTGTCAGGAATGGTAAAACCCTTTCTCTTCAGCATTTAAAATGTGAGCAGAAATCAGCTCCGGTGTATGTACAGAAGAGAGGCCTGGGCTACTCTGGAGTATTTGACATAATATTCCAAAGACCTCACAGGTATGGGCTTATTCTCCTCTATTTTTGCCCTTCTGCCTTTCCTCATTGATGACATGTCAGGAAGTTCCTCACTAAATACCATTGCCTTGATCTTGGTCTTCCAGGTCTTCACAGCTGCTAATGAATAGGCTTCTGTCACCACCATAAGGTCCCTGGTCTCATGGATGCTGTCATAGCATCACAAGACAGATTAAGACACACAAGCCTCGATGTTGGATAGCATTTTACTGCACAAGGGGGTGGAAACTTTTCCTCATGTCTGAACTGGTAGCCTGTGCCTGGTCCTCTGAATTGTTCCTCGTACCTTTCCTTTTGGTGGCTCTGACTCCCTTTCACTGTAATAAACCTTGGTCAAGAGGAACTGAAGCTTGAGTTCTAAGAATCCTTAGAAGGACTCATCCAGCCTAGAGCTGGTCTTTGGGGATTCCAGAAGCACTGAATTTTGGGGATCTTTGTGTAGTTGTTCCTGCATAGTAAGAACTATTGCATAATAATCCATGGCAGCAATTCTCTTTCCATGCAAATTTGGAGGACATTATTTAGGACAATTTCAGATATGAAATCAACCCTTTAGTATATCTTGAATTTACCAGGTTCACCCAAGGAAGGTAGGACAATAACTGTGATTGTAATTTTGCAGTCTCCAGGCATGGTAAAACAAAACCTTTACTAATGCATGTCCTTTATTTCTTAGCAGCTTGTGTTCATACTTTTAGTGTTATCTTTATACTTCAAAGGCTTTCTCTGAGAAGAAAATGTTTATAAACACAGCTAAAACATGTCTTCACAAACACAACCAAAATGAACAAGAGACAGGAGACAGCTACAAACTGCTTCTTGCTGAAAGCTCTGCATATGGCAGAAGATGTAACAGCCCTGTGACCGGCAGCCATAGGTGACCCTGGGTTTGAGCTGTAATTAAGGAAATGCTGACTTTCTTTCATTTAGGTAAACGACTGTTCCTTTTACAGTACCTTTTGGGTGCAGGGGTCCAAGACTCTTATTACTTTCGAAGACTTTATTAAGTCTGCATAAATTTAGCACTCACTTCCCAGGGCTCTGCTCTATCAAATCCTGGTGAGATCAACAGAAGCCCCCAAGAAGTCTGGACTTTTGTGCCCATTCTGGAGCCATCACAAAATTCTTTAATCTCTGGTTATTACTTTTCAATTGAAATCCACTAGGTTACTCCTTAAATGCATTCTATGTCCTTACTTACTCCTGGTCCATGATTTGAGAGCTTCTTTGGGGGTTGGGGGCTGTAAATGTGTGTGTGTGTGTGTGTGTGTGTGTGT
>CABHPP010145351.1:0-13161 GCA_902168425.1 Peromyscus attwateri
TTTCTATTAATCTATAAGTTTAGATTGTGGCTTGTGGCTTACTGGTACTTTTACATCTTGCTTTCTCTGTGTCTAGCTGGTGACTCCTGACTCAGCCTTCCTGTTCCCAGAATTCTCTTCTCTACTTGTCCTGCCTATACTTCCTGCCTGGCTACTGGCCAATCAGCACTTTATTTATTAACCAATCAGAGCAACACATTCATAACATACAGAGCAATATCCACAGCACTACCCCCCCTTTTTTTTCCAAAAGGAAGGGTTTAACATTAACATAGTAAAATTACATATAACAAAACACTTATCAAGCAAGAATTACAATTACAATATCTAGTCCATTTATAATATCTAGTCTATTTGTATTTGGCAAAATTAAAGATATCCTATCTATCCTATATTTGTGAGTCTAAGGTTTCATATCTACCTTATCTTTTATCATAACTTAGGAAATTATAACTATCTAGTCTTCAACTACATCAAAGACCTCAGAAGGATATAATATTACCTGAGAAATGGGAGAAGGACTCAAGCAACTTTTGGACCTTGCAAGAGTAGACTGAGACAGCTGGCAGCCTGGACAGTCATCCAAAGTTCCTCTGTAAAGTTGGGGCATCTGTCTTCGATGCCCATCCTCCTCTCTGAAGTAAATAAGTGCTACCAGGAGCAGACATGTCTCACTGTCCAGAAAGTCTAAATTTTCTGAAGTTCAGCACATCTACTACAACAGTAGGTCAGTGATGTGCTGAGCATTTGAGTTCTGGGGTCCGGCTCTATAAAACATTTTAAATGCCATATTCTGTAGGTCTTTGAAGTATTTGAAGATTACCTACCTAATTGAATTATATCCATGTATCCTAGAAAACTTAACATGACTATAAGTTTGACTATCATAGAAAACTAATTATTAATCTGTATTTCTTAATTATCCACTATAATTTCAAATGAGCTGCACAAACATAATACCTTAAATGAGAGTTGAAATATATATATATGTATATGTGTATATATAAATATGTATATGTTTATATATATATATATATATAAAATGTAACATGAATCTTAAAAGGTCTTATTAATAAAAACAAACTCAGAGCCAGTTATTGGGGTGAATGCTGGAAGATCAGAGAAGCAGAACAAGCCACAGCCACCACACCTTGCCAATTCTTCAGCTGATCCTGTTTCCTCAGACTGGAAGCTTCTGTGTCCTCATCCAAATGGATCTCAGCTGAACTGCAGCTCACAAGCCTAAAAGCTTAACCAGCTCTAGTTCCTGGTTTTCACGCCTTATATACCTTTCTGCTTTCTGTCATCACTTCCTGGGATTAAAGTCGTGAGTCACCATGCCTGGCTGTTTCCAGGGTGGCTTTGAACTCACAGAGATCCAGATGGATCTCTGCCTCCCAAGTGATAGGATTAAAGGCCTGTGTGCCACCATTTTCTGGTCTCTATGTCTATCTAGTTTGCTGTTCTGTCCTCTGACCCAGATAAGTTTATTAGGATGCACAATATAATATATATATATAACAAAATCAACTGTAAATTTGTATCAATAAACTAAAATCCATAGCAATGTAAAACATTTTAAGCAAATTGCTCTTTAAAGTAGGTTCAATAATCTACCTTTTTATCCTATCATGTTTATGTCCTATATTTCTATATCAAAGATTCTGTTTTTAAATGTAATGATTATTTTTTCAAATTTTTCTTTTAAGTATTTAGTAAAATTTAACGATCTTTTTTTTTTTTTTTAATCTCAAGGCAAGCTTTATTTTTCAGAACACAAACAGAATATCACACAACAACTGTAAAAAAACAAATCCTTGGGCTATATAAGCATATGTGGTGCTGCTCAGTCATATATATAATAGTTCCACATTTTTTTTCTCTTTTAGGAATCAACATACAGTTTTCTACAGTGGGTAAAACAATTTACATTCCTACCAATGACATCATGTTGTTGCTTCTATTCAGTTTCCTTGCTAGATAACACAGGTACCCTGATAATCCATTGTGATTTTGATTTGCATTTCCCTGATAACAATTGACACTGAACACTTATTCATAAACTTGGCCACCATTTCTGTCATTTTGACAAGGCAGCTACTCAGTTCTTTTGTGCATTAATTTATTTATTTATTTTTTAATTCTATGACATAGCCTTTATTTAACTTGTTCTTCCATTAACGATCTTTTAATTTGATTTTAAAAGATAATCTTACAGTATTTGAGAAAATGTTATTAGTTTTCATTGTGTCAACAAATGGTTTTTGTTTGTTGATATTTATGTATGAGTCACAGGAAATATGTCAATCCCCTGGTTCCCTCCCAACAGCCATTGCGTGTTTCCTCCCATATCATAGGGGTTTTACCTGCCACCTGACTATTCTGAATAAGAAACAATATGAAGAGATCACTTGGGAGAGCTTTGGGAACATTCCTTAAGAGATGACGGAACTATACCATGTCCTTATCCTTAATTCCTATTTCTATCTACTGTGTACAAATACAGATACCTTAAAAATAAGGAAAGTTCATGTAAGCTTATTTTATGTTTCCAACACTACAGAATTCACTGCTTAGTGGTTACCAGACACTCCTTATTTGGAAGTATCTTCTAATTCATAGAGAAACCCTCAGACCTCAAATACAGACTAGTGGGAAGCAGTTTGCAAAGTCCCATTGCGTTTTAAAGCCAGGCAGTGTGAGCTCCAGCATCGCACTAAGGTCAGACTGAAGTACGACAAGGGAGGGAGAGCCACAAGCTGCTGGAGCAAGGCGGCTCCACCACAGCAATCCCAAGTGCCTAGCGGTCTGACCCAGGAGGTCCTCTAGCTAACAGGCTGTCAGTCTTCCCTCTTCCGGCCTGCCCTGTGCTGTCCCTGTACACAGGGAACTACGATGGCATTGCCCCTCAGCACAGACTCTGGTCTGTGATTGTTTGCCTTATCAGCTACTTTATCAGCTGGAACCCATCCACTCAAGACAGAGAAGCCACAGTTATATGAACAGGGGAACATTTAATACAGGAATTATTAATTCTGTCAGAAGATTAATATTAAAGTCATTGCTAAGTAAATATAATTTTAATTTAAATTTATATCTAAAATAAATACAATTCCAAAAACAGTAGATGAGAGAGTTTGAGGACATAGCTCATTTGATAAAGTGATTTTTGCACCAAGAGAAGGACCTAAATTCAATCCCCAGAACTTACTTTTAAAAAGCCAGACATGGTAGCACATGTGTGCCATGTCAGTGATAGAGATATGGAGATGAGTCCCCTCAAAATAGAGAAGAAAAAGGTGTTAACACCTGAAGAACTATACCTGAAATTATCCTCTGGCCTCCATGTGTGTGCCCACACATGTACACACACACACACACACACACACACACACACACACACACACAGAGAGAGAGAGAGAGAGAGAGAGAGAGAGAGAGAGAGAGAGAGAATGAACGGCCACTGCCCTCATGACTGACTGAGCATTCAAGAAAGACTCCCTATCCCACAGGACTTGGATCCTGAATTTATCAGTTAGGAGATGGCCATGGACCGCAAATGGCAAACTAACTTCTACGGTGCCAGTCCAGTGTAATTCGGTAGGAAACTCTCACCTACAACTTGCCAGTATTGCATCCTCTAGTTGTTCTCATAGATGTAACTTCCTAGAGGCTTTTCAACTACCAAATGCAATGGACATTTGTGTGATGGGGCTTCTCTGTTCACCACTGGAGGCTGCTCATTGCTGTGCATGTTGAGAGCCTGACACCGGAGAATCAGTGTTACAGAGTCGGAGCAGTCTGCTGAAACCATCTGAGAGGACAATGTGCCACAATTAGCAGCTGGGTCCTACAAGCTCTGCAAGAGTTAGTCCCAAAGGATCTGTGACAGCTACAAGAGCCTGATAATGGAGAGGAGCACACATGCTTTGGGAGCTCAGGGTGAGCATGCACCAGATCAGGGGAGCTCAGGGTGAGCAGAGTGACCATGCACCAGCTCAGATAGGGGATCCCATTTCTTCTGGCAGTGGTTCTCTAGTACTCTCTACTGACATTTCAATGCCATCTACAAATTATATATATAGGGGGAAAGTGCTGGCTAAAGAAACCCACCCTGACCCTAGAGTCCAGAACTAGGGAAAGATGGCTCAGATCAGGGCAGAAAGAAACACAGTTTGGCTCAGTCACATCAGAGCCATCTCTGCCCTGGCCAACTGACTTGTGAAACCAACCAATCACAGAGCAGGATAGTAGAACCTTTGGCCCTAAGTCAACCCCTGGTTGACTCCACCCCCAAGACATCCTGTGTAAACCGCCCTGCCTAGTCAGTTAGAAAAAAAAGGCTGTTCTCTCCACCCTGGTAGAGGCAGCTACTCTCCTGGACTCCTCCTTCCCAAATAAACCTCTTTCTCAAGAGTTTTGGGTGTGAAGATCTTCATTCACTGGTGTAGAAAAGATCCTTGCTGAGACGTCCCCCAGTGGACAACACAAGGGAGAGCTAAAAGAGCAGAGCAAGGAGGAGCTGAACAGAAGATCTTTGCTGAGACATCCCTCAGTGGACAGAGCAAGAGAGCTGAAAAGTAACACTTTGCTCTGGAGCCAGAGGAGAGTGCTACATTTCTGCACGGGTTTCCCCTTTTGCAGAGTAAAGCAAAAGAAGCAACATCTTAGGCCGGAGAAGCGGAGCTCTACTAGAAAGCCCCTTAAGTGGGGGTTGAGCAAAGCTCAGTTGTAGAGGCTCTCCAGGAGAGGAGCAGGATTGCTATATCCTGTGGGGAGACCATCCCCCATCACACTAGGTTTACCTTGACTTTCCCAAAGAGTCAGGATACCCTTCCCTGCTGAAGCAGTTCCAGGCCTGACTCTCCCAAGAAGTCAGAAAAATTTCCCTTCCATGGTTGGGTTGTTTCTTTGCAGTTCCAGCCATCACAGCTGTGATAAACAGTTCCAGGTGCCTGGGACACCTTCAGGGCAGAGCTGTTGTTCTGAGCAGTTTGAGGTGTCTGGGATACCTTGCCCTCCAGGACTGAACTGTCTCCTTGCAGTTCAGCCATCAGAGCTGTCCTAAGCAGCTCAAGGTGTTGCCTGACCCCCAGGTAGTTAGGACACCTTTCCTAGAGTTGCAAAACTCACATTTTGGTGCCAAAATCCAGAACCAAACCCAGAGATGTTGCAACTAATTTACTTACATTTTTGGTGCCAAAACCCGGGACACCAAACCCACAGAGTTGCAACCAATTTACTTACAATATATACATATATATGTATATTACATAACATACACACAATTCTCTGTTGCAGCAACCTGAGATATCCTGTGGAGAGAAGTTTCTTTTGAATCATAGTTGTGAGACGTCAATTTACAGTTTGTTAACCCTGTTGCTTTTCAACCTATGGCAAAATGTATGTTGGAGCAGTTTACTCAATTCCTCGTGGCCAAGAAGTTTGGAGAGATGAACAGAAACCATTATCTCAGTCTTCTCAGGGGCATGCTCCAAATGAAATAACTTAATCCCATCAAGCCTCACCTTTGAAAGACACTACCATCTCCTGAGGCCTTTCTGTGGCCTTCCTGTGGTCCTTGAAGGACACTTGAGGTCCAAACTGTGCAAGCAGGGTAAAGAAGTGAACCCAGAGAGGGAAGTTACTGAACTGGCAACCTGCACATACACCATTGCATGCCGAGCATAAGGAAGCAAATGATTTACTTTTTAAGTCACAAGGCTGTGAAAAGCCATAACCATGGAGAGACAAATATCTACATTAATATGAATAGACGAAAACTGTAGAAAAGTTACATATAAATGGACAGCTGTATGAAGAAAAGATAATATGCAACTGAGAAAATCATTAAAACCATATTTTTAATGGAGGCCCACATATTTGCTGTAATTTTTGGTTTAAGTTGAAAATTTCTGGATTGAGACCCTAACTTCCAATGTGATTGTATTTGAGAAGGCCTGTAAGAAGGTGGTCGGTGTGAAATGAGTTTGGATCCATCTAAGAAGACTGGCCTCCTCTGAGTCTGAAGAGGCGTTGGAGCACTAGAGCACCAAGACAAGTCCACAAGAGGACACAGCAAGAGGCAAGCTGCTGTCCACAAGGAGAAGAAAGGCTCCACAGAAACCCAGCCTGCCTACATCCTGCTCTTGGATTTCCAGTCTCCAAAACTGTCCCTTTTTGGCTGTCCATTCTGTGTATTTTATCATACCAGCCCTATCTTATTGATATACTCTCACAATGTGGTTGAAGAAACAAAAATTAATGTGATTAATGAGCACCTACTGTTTGTATTGGCTCTAATTCTAAGCCTTGACAGGTTAAATTCTAGTTGGAGGTGGTAGCAAAAGTAGCTGTATCTACTGTTTGATATGTGTCTACTTTCTGCAGATTCTCCATTAGTGATGACCAAGAGCTACAGCTATACTCTTCGTGACAGGTATCAGTGTTGGCTTATTATAAATTACTACAAATGTGTAGGTAAAATGTAAAGATCAACATGGAAACCATAAATGTCAAGAGGAAGCACATTTTCATAGATGTTTAGTGCCAGCAAGAGGGCAAAACTAACTAGCATATCAGAAGCACAGTTGAAATGAAGCTATTTTATAGCTATATGCTGTAAGGAATAAATTCATATTTATCTTTTATGTCTTCCATAACCATTGGAATTTAAAGGGAAAATCATATAAAATCATTGTAGGGTAACAAAATTGCACAAGAGAAATATGATGCTCAATAATTTTATTTTAGCATAAAAATCTTTCTCTATAGTAATTTGAACTTTTTGTATGTTCAAAGAAGCATATCAAACCAATATAACAACCTTTATCCATAAGATTTTTATGCATTTAATGATAATACAAAATTAATTCAGCCCCAACTAATGGAATAAAATAAAAATAATCAAAAGTAAAGCTTAGTATGTGGAAGACTCATAATCCCTGGCGCCTTGATACTTGAGTGGACCATATACACCACAAAGCACCGTGTACAATTTTTAGTTCAAGGCAATGTAAAATTATCCGTATGCTCTTCCTGGAGCTGTGCGATCTTCATGTTTTAAATTTATTGACATGTGGGAGTACTGAGGACAGTCCACAGAGTTCCTGATGAGTATTGGTGAAGTACAGAATTCCCACCAGCCATTCCCTTGATAACTGTTCCAGAACAACTCTTGACTTCACCATGCACTGTGCTGTGACAAGTTAATGATATCAAATGTGATGCAAGCTGACTTGAGGCATGAGAACTCACCTTCTCTTGAGCACTCAGAACCCTGATGTATAAACAAACCCAAGCTAGATGAGTGTAGATTAAGAGACACATCAGCCACTCAGCATCATACTGAGAGTACTGCCCACAGATAGTCCATCAACAAGAAATCTGACCACTCAGATCACATATAGCCACCTTGTCTACAATCTCATACACAGGCTGAAGGCAAACCCAACAAAGACATCAATAACCGCAGAAGAATTGTGAATGAAATTGGACATTGTGAAGCCACATGTTTAGGGCAATTTACGTAACTGATAAGTATTAGTATGATATGAAGTCATTTACAGTTCTAAAATGATGTGATTCCTTAGTTCTATGCTGTAATACTACAGAAGCTTAGCCTTTGCAGAGACTCTGCTCTGAGGTTTTCTAATTTGGACAAACTGAGCCGGCCTCTGATGGGTGATAGCCCAGTTTCCCTTGTCAGGAAATAATCCTTAATTGTACTTTCTTTCTCTCTCAAAGGTGTTCCAGTTGAGTCAATAAATTATTCTCTGATCTTACAGGACATTTCTGAAATTTCAGTCAAGAAAATATTAAAAACAATATTATTGGTAGTTATAGATAAGCAACCAGTGTCCTACTGAGAATAAGGTATGCAAAACCTTACTAGATGAGTTATGATAGTAAGGTCAACAAATTACGATCCATTTTTCATTATGCATATGTATATATATTGAACTTATTCTGCATATTATGTGAATGTGGTAGTTAAGATACAAACTTCAGAAGCCTCATTTGTGGTCAGCTTGCACATGGTCACTGTGACCTTACACACTTCTGATTTGTTATTGTGAAAACAGGAGGCTATGTGCACATATGCAAGTGTACAAATGCCTTGAAAAGATACTTAGCATACAGCACTGCATAAGTATAAGAGATTATTACTATTTGTGAAATGTTAGGTGTCTTATGTTCGTTTCTTTTTCAAGAATGGTGACCAAATAACCAATAAGATGCAATTTAAAGGATGAAGGATTTATTTCATCTTGTGGTCCCATGGTAGGGGAAGAATAGAGTAGTGAGAGCTTGTAGCATGGCTTGATAACATCTGGGTGGACCAGGAAGTGAAGAGCTTAGGCTGGAACCAATGCCAGCTATAACCCTCTACCCCCACCCTATGGCCCAAAAAAATGCCAATCACATTCATGTCCAATAGTCTCCGTAACCTTAAAAAATACCACCAGCAGCTGAGGATCAGGTGTTCAGGCACATGAGTCTGTGGGGGACATTTTATATCTAAGCTATAACACATCTTTACTGCTGTACTTTTTCCTGTAACATCATAAAAAGGAACATTCATGAACAGCTCTTGAAACTGTGTGCTTAGACATATCACTTAAACCTGCACTCTCTTTGAGTCACAAAGGAGTCAAACCTCATAGTTTCCACACTGAGTGAAATGTCAGGGTCTGATACTATTTAAATATCCTTTCCAAATATCTAGAGTAGATTTTGTCCAAATTGAATGAATGTGTGAAATAATAGACTTGTGTTATCAAAACAAAGCAATATTTCATTTACTCAACTCTGATGAATTTAATTTCATTTAATTTCAATTAAATGATGAAGGCTGGAGTGATGGCTCAGAAGCTAAAGGCTAGACTCACAACCAGAATTATAAATGATTAGAGTTGTATACATCAAAATCAAAAGGTTTTGTTGTAGTGATAAGTTACTTTTTTCTCTGAATTTGTCAAATGTAAATGGACTAGACATTGTTGATGTGTTTATTGCTTGGATATATATGGTCATTGTACTTATTGTATATAGTTTTTCTTATATTAGTTATATTTTTTATTTTAGACTAAAAAGGGGAAATATGGTGATATTTTGTTTGTACACCCCAATAAAGCTTATCTGAGGATCAGAGGAAAAATCTAGCCACTATATTAAACATAGAAGTCAGGCAGTGGTAGGTAGCATATGCCTTTTATCCTAGCATTCAGGATGCAGAGATCCATCCAGATCTCTGTGAGTTCAAGGCTACACTGGGAAGAGAGCCTTGAATTCCAACACTAGTTAACCATAAAGGTCTGGAGGTCTGTACAGACAGACAGGAAGTGACAGAGCTGGGCAGGAAGAGGAAGTAGGTCTCTTTGGAGATTGAGGTGTCGGTGACATAAGGTTGGCTGTGGCTTGTCGTATTCCTCTGATCTCTCAGTTTTAACCCCAATATCTGGCTCTGGGGTTTTATTAATAAGACTGTTTAGCAATTTGTCTTATAAAATACATTTCCTTTCTCTAGTATCTCCTTAAATAGGTGCTACATATTAAGTATCAGCTGCTTCTGAATGTATTGCACAGAGCAAGACTATGTGACTGAAATTGTGGTTTTTTTTTTTTTTAATATTCTCTGTATTTCGAAACCAATATTAACACTATTCTAGGTATGCTCAGATTATAAAAGTACCTGGCAAGTTCAAACCCCTAGAGGGATTAATCAACAAAAGTGATCCTTTAATTGGATTGTCCATTAATTTTTAACATACTAATTTTGCTTTTATTGCAATGAAAGACAAAAATTAAATGAACATTTTACAATTGTTAGTTTTTAACCAAAAAAAACCTGATATCAAAAAGCAAAGCATAATAGGATCTGAATAACAGATACTTAACTATGAAAAGTACAAAAACAAATAGAAAATACCATGTACTTTAAGCCAGTTAAGACGCAGAGTAAGAAGCTGAAGAGAAAGCTAGTGGTTTGGAGCACAAGCTGCTCTTCCAGAGGATTGAAATTCCGTTTCATCAGGCAGCTCACAACCACTTGTAATTCCAGCTCCAGCAGATCAGATGCCCTCTTCTGGCATCTGTGGGTACCTGCACTCACATACATATACACTTCATTAAGAACAAATCCAAAAGAAGATAGTATAGAACATTTGAATTCCTAGTTCCTTTAACTTAGGAACTATTTTAGGATTATTTTATACAAGTTTCCAATTGAAGCACAGGAAGTGAAAGAAATGATGGTTCCACAAAAACTTTTCAGAAATTCATTGACAAGAAAGGCATTTCCTCAAGCCTTCAGGAGCCTCAATTCCAGTATTGTCAAATATGAAATTAAAAATGTAAAAGTAAAAACTTTGTCTTTTTCAAAGTGAGCACAAGTATTTTTGATAAACAGTCCATTTGATAACTAATTCTAAAAATCTCAACATCAAAAATTTTAATGGTATCATTTTTCTTCTCTAGAGGAAAATAAGTCTAAATGCCCCAAGGTAACAGGTGGGAAATTGACCTAAGTGAAATTATCATTGTTTTCTGATTTGTGGTTTATTTACAACAAGCTCAGAGATTTAAATCTAAAGCAAGATATAGCAGAGCAGGCAAACAGAAAATTTGAATTTAAAATGAACATGTGTTGGAACATCAAGAAGGATGAGGCTTGTTTTCCAATGCACAGTTCACGCAGGAGGATGAAAGGAAGCATGTGCCTTTTTTGCAAGGGAAAGCAGGATGCAGGGAAAGGAAGGATCTGCTTCCTGGATTATAGTGTCCTACACATGCCAGGAGTTCATAAACAGCTTCTGTTCTCATGCTTTTCCCACCCAAACCTCCTTGGCTCTGTGTTTTCAAACCAACCACCTTCAGCATTTAGCTACTGGCTGCTCTTGTCTCCTGAATGAAGGTGGATTTAATCTCTGACCCACAGACTCCCAAGTTGTCCCAGCTCTTTAATTTCCACTCCATATTCCTCTCTGACAGCTCATTTTAGATTCTAAAGAGGTGGGAATTGTGACCCTTCTTATCTATTAATGCCAGAAGGAGGACACAGTTGCTGCATGCAATTTTAAAATACTTGGCAAGGATATCATTCAATGAAAATTTATTTTCAATACTACTTCTGCTAGATGTCTACATTACAGTGCAAAAAATCAATTTTTAATAATTTGATTGCTTTGTAAAGACTTCTTAGGAACTGTTCAAAGATGGTTCAAATTTATTGAACCCTCAGGGCCATCCCCACACTATTCAGGAGGGAACACAAAATCCCATTCCCATGAATAGGAATACAAGACATGCCTTAAGACAGGTATAGAATATTAAGTCTCTCATGCTAAGAACTCACTCTTTTCCACGTTTCATAATCATTCCAACACCATTTCACACTAGTGCTAGAATATGCCACAGGATCTGTGAACGGACTCACCTTGGATTCTGGGAGATCACTTTATGTAAGTGGAAACCAGAACACTGTTAATATTACCATGTAGAGCTTGTCACTAACCTTTAGTGATGTTCAGAAATCGCTAGGAAAGACTGGCCTTTCTGAAACTCACCGGGTACAATATGAGACTCAGAATACATCACTATGGTGTTCCTCCCCAGATGTGGCCTCCCACTCTCAGGTGATTAAATTTCATCATGTCTACTCTCAGGGCATATGGGCTTTTTTGTTTTTGTCTTGTGCATCCCAACTGGCCTCCAACTTGCTATGTAGCTGAGGATGACCTCAAACTTCTGATCCTCCTGAATCTAGCTCCCAAGTTCTAGGATAATTGGTGTGTGCCAGCATGCCTGGTTTTATGAAGTACTGGGAACTGAATTCAGGTGCATACTGAGCAAGATTCTACCAGCTACCTAGGCTAAATGGTACATATTTTGATGTGAACTTATATTCACACTCATGTTTACAATTCTACCTATGTTTTAAATCATGAAATTGATAACAGTAGGCTCCTTCTCCAGCTAATAGAAAATGGCTAGCACTAATATTTCCATGTTTGAATCATCTCCTTCTTTCTTTATTATGGGGTCTTGTCCCACTGGGAACTTAGGTCACCTCTGAAGAGGTGGCCTGGAACCAAGGAAAGGTAAGTGCACCACTAGCCCATTTCCCAGCCTTCCTCTTACCCGGAGACAATCAAACGCAGCAGAGAGTCAAGTCAAGCAAGAACTTGTTTATTGTTAGGCAGTAAGCCTCTATTATAGCAGAAACCTCAGAACCCTAGGAGGGGATGGAAGGAACCAACCAATCGTTTTAAAGGTCACCCTATACTCATTTCTTTGTTTACGAGCTGTTTATGCACTGACATCATCTCCTGATCTTTGTATCTAATCTCAGCGTAAACATCTTGGGCTCCATATGACTTCCTGTTGGCACCATTCTTGTAGCCCGTATGTGCCCCCGCTTTATAGCACATACATAGGAGTTCCAACCAAACAGTTGATCAAGCACTTGTACATTAACAAAACAATTGGTTATTCTCATTGCTCTTGGCTTGCCAGAACAGCTAAGTAAACCCCTATGTCTAAAGACACTACACACTTCAGTCACAGTACTTGAAGAAATCAAGCTGGTATTGACCTGAAGCCCACTCCCTTAAGGCTAATTTTTTCATATGTTTTTCATAATGTGGAAAGGAGCTATGTAGGCTGTTAAGGTAGGGAAAGTTGTCAATGTCCAGCCCCACTCAGTCTTAATGTCTGAAAACAAAAACAATGATGGGACCTGTAAGATAGCACTAACGCTTTGGTACTGGCATCTACTGCTTGTGGAGTAATGAACAACTGTCTAATTAGACCTATGGTCTGCTCAGTACAATAGTATTCACACACGGTACTATAAACACATAGTACCAAGAACTCACGTCCACAGAGAACACAGGCCACACAGGAGGACCCACTACTACTGAATTGCTGAAGTAATAAAGTTTCCAACTGTGTTATGAATACTTATCCCTATACCCATAGATAAGTGTAGCTCCCATATCTCACAACAGAAACTTCTTTTGGAAGAAGATGGAGACTCAAGAGGTCCACAACTGGTCAAAGTACAAATAAACAACAGTGTGATGTCCAGCCCCGAATGGTATATCTATGGCATAGATAGATAGATAGATAGATAGATAGATAGATAGATAGATAGATAGA
>CABHPP010145351.1:18606-47307 GCA_902168425.1 Peromyscus attwateri
TCAGCCCTGAGGGCCGGCACCCAGAGGCTCGATACCCCAGAGACCAGGATAGAACCAAACATGACGGGGAAAACATTCAATGAATGATTCCTAGTAACAGTCTGCTATACTCATAGATTGGTGCCTAGCCCAATGTCATCAGAGAGGATTCACCCAGCACCTGAAGGAAACAGATAAGGAAATACACAGCTAAACATTAGGCAGGGCTACAGGAATCCTGCAAAAGAGGGAGAAGAAGGATTGTAGGAGCCAGTGGGGTCAGGGGCACCACAAGAAAACCCACAGAACCAACTAACCTGTGGCTCACAGAGACTGAATAATCAGGAAGTGTGCATGGGACTGACCTA
This sequence comes from Peromyscus attwateri, assembly GCA_902168425.1. Classification (NCBI taxonomy): domain Eukaryota; kingdom Metazoa; phylum Chordata; class Mammalia; order Rodentia; family Cricetidae; genus Peromyscus; species Peromyscus attwateri. The sequence goes on from CABHPP010145351.1 coordinate 18,954, forward strand.
GGCCATCTGTACATATGTTATAATTGTGTAACTGGGTCCTCTTGTGAGACTCCTAACATGAGAACAGGGGCTGTCTCTGACTGTCCTGCCTGCTTTTATGACCTTTTCCTTGTTCCAGGTTGCCTCATCCAGTCTCAATAGAAGAGGTGGTGCCTAGTCTCACTGCAACTTGGTATCATGACTGGCTGATACTCATGGGAGGCTGGAGAGGATGTGGCGGGGAGGTGGAGGAGAGGAGTTGAGAGGAGAGGAGGGAGGGGAAACTTTGATTGGGATGTAAAAACAAACAAACAAACAAACAAAAAAGTTCAATTGGATTCTTCTAGATGTGGGACAGACCATAAGCTATGCAGTTGAGATTGCGTTTCTAAAGCAGAGTGTGGGCAGAGAGGAAGAGGGCAGTTTGGAGTCAGAAAAGACCCCTGCAAGCCTGCAGTAGCTAGCCCTTCCACCTGGGACAGTCATTAACCCCTCAGTCTCCTCACATATACAAGAGGATAGCTTATGTAAAACTCACGACTCCAGTGAAGAGCTAAGACAGTGCCGTGTGCAAAAGGAACAGGGCAGCTGCAGGCTGCATTTTCCCATGGAGCATTCCATTTGTCTGGGTGAGAGAAGCACCGAACAAGAAAGCACGAGCCGTTTTCTTAGATTCGTGCAAAATAGATAATACAGTTTAATTATTCTATAGGACTTTACTTTGGTCTGACTTCATCAGTTTCAAAGACTTTGGTTTCAGATCATCGGAAATTTGCCTAACATTTTAGGTTGGATTAAGAATATGGTAAAATCAGAAATGCCAGTACGGAAAACAAAACTAAGTGCTTGGTTAAGATCAAAGTGGGATGCAGAAGCATTAGATTCCAGCCTTTCTGAGGTGCATCACGTATGATCTAAGAACAGAAATGCATCCTTTGCACAAAAGTTCTCACATTTGACGAGAAGGTTTGGAAGTCGCATTTCTAAGTCACAGTGACATAGAAGGTTCAGCTTTTCGAAGACTCAGCATGTGTGATCTTTGGAAGCTGGTTTGGGTACATCAATTGTATGAAAGCCAAAGCTGAAGGAAGAAGCCACAGTGGATAGCAGTACTTGTTTTAACACAGTCTTGGGTCCTTTTCCCCATGGCTTCACAAGACATAAACACATCAGGCAAAAGAGCTGCAGACTAAAAGAAGTTCTGTTGTGCTTAAGTTCCTGAATAAATGCCAGAAAACACATTGTTTAGAGATATCATTAAAATTCATACATTTAAATGTTAATGTTTTAAGCATACCTTATGCCAGAGGGAAAAGGCTGTATTTGCTATTTGTTTCCAATATGTAAATTTTAAATTTACATAATTATATCCTAATATTTTGCTTATAAAAAGTAGAATTAGTGTAAGAAAATTCTTTTATGCCTACATTGCATATTTATAAGCAGTTTAACACCCGCCCCCTCAAGTAACTTCTGGACATAGAGCCACTACAGCGCCTCCCATCAGGAGCTCCAGCTGTGATTTCCACTTGATGTGCTACTGTATGAGGCTAAGTCCAGCAGCATCTACCTCTCCACAGTTCATGCATCCTCACAGATAGAATCACATTCACAGTTTAATACTAGTGCCTTGAATTTCTTTCTTTAAATAAAATGCTACTTTACATAAACTGACTTTTATTTTACATATTTTAAATACTACTTTATATATTTAACTTAATAGTTCATGAATGAGTTAGTCGTCATTTGGAAAGGCTATTGTTCTGTTATTGATCTGTAGCTACCACAGTAAAACTGAAAGCAAGATTTTTGTGGAACTTTAAGGGCAGTTTCTTGCCAAAATTAGCCAGTTTTGCCATAAAGAAAACAAACTCCAGAAGGAGTTTCTCCAATGTTCATCACCTTCTCAGGAGCAGATGTGTCTCACTGTCATGAAAAGTCTAACTTATTAAAACATTTTAAATGCCATATGTAGGACTTTGAAGTATTTGAAGATTACCTATCTGAAATTTATCTCTGTATACCTAGAAAACCTAACTAACATGATTATAAGTTTAATTGTTATGGATGGCTATTAATCTGTATTTTTAATTGTACATTACATTTTTAAATGAGCTGTATAAACATAATATCTTAAACAAGAGTTGAAATATACATACAGTATAACAAAATTAACTTTAAATTTTTATCAATAAAATAAAATTCATATCAATGTAAAATATGTAAGATTAACAGTTATTTTTTAGATTAAAGTAGATTCAATAATCTACCCTTTTAGCCTATCATTTATATATCCCCTCTTTTTCTTTTCAGAACAAGATCTATGAATCTAATCTCCTTTGTTTAGCTTTTTTCATGACCATTATCCATAACAACTTATAACCAACCCCTCTAAACAATGACAAATATCTATAATTTACTTTGGGGAATATGGGTGCAATTCTCTAGACTACTTCGTGCTAATTAGGGCACTGGTAATCTTTGAGAGACCCTAAAAAAGTCAGGATAATTGTTAAGTCTTGGCTGGAGTATTCTGTGAGGCTGTATCATTGCAGTCAGTGGCCTTGAAGCTTTTCTGATGCTGGATCACGTGGGCCGTCCATTCTGATTGGTGTCTGGTCCCCTTGTTCTGAAAATACATAAACTTTTAAAGGTAACATGCACATCTGTATTAATACAAATACAAACTATGCATTGTATACAAGCCAGCCAAAGATAATTTTCTGTTTTATTTTTGAGCAGATAAAAATATACATTGCATGTCTTGTAGTTACTTTAGGTTTATTTTCCCATCTGTAGCCAGGATTTCAGGGAGTCTTCCTTGATCAAACCTGATTTTTCTTAACCTGGAATGAATCTATAGCCTCTCATTTTCTGTGGAAATAAAAGCAGAACCTCTTTCCCAAAGTAACATATCTAATTTAACAGCTTTTATAATCAAAAGTCTCTTAGCAGTTAGCTCATTAACAGTCAAAAATTCAAATAAACACAATAATATATATAATCCAGACTCTCTGTGTATTTTTCATCTTTATGTGGCTTATTTTCTTTATATTACTTTAATATAATATAATATAGTCCCCTTTTAAGGACTTTATTTTATTATTTTTAATTTAAGGTAGTATATATTCTTTCTCTTCTCTCTCTCAATCCTATGCACATTTTTAAAATATATTTTGACCCATTTAGAGGCCTTTTTGACTGAATCTGTTCTCACTGTGTATTTTTGACCCTTTTGGTCTGTGTGAGCAGAAACCCTAAATCTGTCGTGTAGTACACACTTGTACCATGGCTTGTGTAAGCCTGCAGGAACCCACCACACTGTAGCTCAAGCCCGCACACCACAGCTTCTCTGTACCATGGCCCCCATGAGAGACAGAACTAGGAAACTGTTTTGGGCTCCATTTTTGTGAGCTTTCTCAGGCTTCATGTGGATGTATATGCAGCATGTTGGAGTGCCATATATAGGTGGAAATTTCTGTCCCACCAGCAACTTGCAAACACCTAGCAGCTGATTCCCAAATTACCACACAGAGGCTTATATTATTAATAAATGCTCAACTGGTAGCTCAGGCTTATTACTAACTAGCTTTTACACTTAAATTAATCCATAATTCTTATCTATGTTTAGCCAGGTGGTTTGGTCCTTTTTTCAGTATGACATTCTCATCTTGCTTCCTCTGTGTCTGGCTGGCAACCTCTGACTCCACCCTTCCTCTTCCCAGCATTCTTAGTTGGGTTGTCCCACTTATACTTCCTGTCTGGCTACTGGCCAATCAGCATTTTATTAAACCAATTCGAGTAACAAATCTTCACAGTGTACAAGAGGATTACTCCACAGTAGCCTTCCTTCATTGTCTGTTCATCCTGTCTTGTGGAGGAAGCATCCTGACGGTGACAAAGCCTCTTCCTGGTGAATACTGTGTACACAGTCTCAAAGAGATGACATGTCTATCTCCCCCGACACACCACTGTTTCCTGGACACAGTTTGGAAGAGAAAACACAACTATTTGTTCCTGCTGTGCTTCACAACAGAGACATTTTTGTAATATGATAATTTTGGGTTCCCTGATTTCTTTTTCTATACATATTTCCTCTTCTGCAGCACACTTTTACGATAGAGATGATTTTTTCTCAGCCTCCTCCTTGTCCCTCTCTGTGTAAGTTCCTGCAATCTGCCAGTGCTAAGGGCAGAATGTGAAGAGGATGAGGGTGCAGTTTGTACCTTCAAGTTTACACACATGGCCAGGGCCTGCTTTGGATCTGGATGGGACTGACGGGAGAGGAAATTAGAGAATCAATTGCAAAAAACTATAATAACTCATCAAATGAATATATTTTCCAATACAATCAACAAGGATTAGCTGCAAGAGCTACCAGTTTTCTCTAAAAAGCAGTACTCTAATGTCAGCTTGTGCTATTTTCCAAATTTCACATTTTCACACTTGTTATTTGAAAACTAAGTCTCTCTGCCCATTGTATAATGGGTGCTTAGATGGAAAGCCTTACATCTAATCATCATAGAGGGTAGGAAATTGAGAAGGAATGCAGGTGAGGACTACAGGAGGGGACAAAGAACATTCAAGTACTCCCAAAGTCACCCCTGCAGGCAGCTCCTGTCAGCCCGAGCAGTTCATAGCTTGCAATAAGATTAACAACGTGAAATAAGTTCCTGTGTTCAGGAATCCATGTACACATTAAGGCAAAATATGTATGTCAGAATTTCATTACTTCAAAAGCAAATTAATTTATGAGGAATTTAGAATGCTAAACAACTTAAGAAAATTATGTTTTCCCCTTTTCTCTACATGAGTAGTTTTTATATATAGTCAAGTTGTTGCTGAGATACCCTGGCTTCCTGGAGATTTATAAAAGAAGAGAAAAATCCATGAGCATTATTTGGAATTGCATGCATACTGCCTTGAGTTGGGTGCCCCCACCATCTGGACCAATGTTCCTAAAATTCAGCCATGCTTATTACCCTGGCCACAACTATGTAAGAATAATAGTTATAGTAAATGTACTAAATTTGATAACATTACTAAGTTATAAACATGCATATTCCCCCAAATATACAGAAAAATTGTGCAGTTATTAATATATAAATAATAAAATATCCATATTAATTAAAAAGCACTATTTATTTACCTAGTGCATGCTACAGTCATCTTTCCTTCCTCTTTGCCTCCCTTCCTCTCTACTTGGCTTCTGTCACCCCTTCTCTTCTTGAAAGTTGTAGCTGTTTTTTTTTTTAACTTCAGATGGTTCTTTCAATATTCTCTACCTAGCCTAGTCAATATCTGGCCTGATACCCCCAGTTCATCTAAAAATCAAAATGTCTAGAGCACAGCTCACATCCCTTCCCTTTCTTTCTCTAGTTATCATTCATAAAAACAAAGAAAATGATGTCATGACCATGCTCTATAGCCCCAGCCCAGCCAGAAACCCTAGGGGTTACACAAGTTTCTCCTGTCTCTCTCTGAGCAGCAGTCTCTGTTTTGATATCTCACTCCTTTGATGGACTTTGCAGTTTTCCTGACTAGACAGATTCCTTTCTCATCCCCTCACAGTAGTGTTTAATTCTTCTGCTATTTTCCATTTGTTTAGCAGACATTCTCGGGGAGGGCCTTCACCACTCAGAACTCTTTCTCTTTTTCTTGAGCACCCTGTGTCTCCGCTGTCATTTCTGTAGCATCAACACGCCTTCTTTCCTTCTCTCTGCCATGCAAATACTGTCATGTCTCCTCCACTGGAAGATGTCCTCTGGTTTTGCAGGAGGAAAATAGCCTGTCTCTCACACATGGGGTTGGGGAGAGTGATTATAATCTTAGCAATCCTAATGGACAACTGATCCAAAATCAGAAAGAAAACATCATATCGGCCACTCTTCCCTTCTTCAGCAAAACCTCTAAACAGAATAGCTTTGGGCAGTGACTATCTGATTCTTTTCCTTCTTTCTCTACACTAAGGAAAGATGAGGGCGTGTCCTCCCACACCTAGCCATAATTATTTAAGTTTCTTGAAGAGCTCTTATGAAGGGGTGCTGAGGGGAGGCTTTGGTGACAGCATGTTTCGGATATTGCAGGAAATCTAGCTAAATCCACAAAATACTCCCCACTCTGCCCACAGGGGAGTCCCTCCCTTAAAATTACACATAAGTGGCTGAAATGGTGTGGTAAAGAGAGATGAGGTGGACCCACACTAATATTTCAGATTGCCTTGCTCAGCCTTAATAGAAAGGAAGGTGCTTAATCTTACCGTAACTTGATAGGCCACGTTTTGTGGATATCCTTGTGAGGTCTGCGTTTTTCTGAATAAAAATGGAGGAGTAGTGGATGAGGAGTGGCGGAGAAGGTTAGTAGGGAGAGACTGGGAGGAGAGGAGGGAGGGAAAACTACAATCAGGATGGAAAATTAATTAATTAATTAAAATATTGCCACTTTACATTTTATCTATCTACTGCTATTTTTTCTAGAAAAACATTAGAAGAATTATAGGTTTAAGTCTCCTTTTTCCTCTAAATTTTCCAGTATGGATTTCTAAAATCAAGACATTCCCTTATATAAGCCTATTGCAATTTTTCAAAACAGGAAATTAACATTATTATGTAGCAGATACTTCATTCAGATTTTCTTAGATATCCTACCAGTGCCTTCTGGAGCTCAGTGCAATCCAGGATTATTCTTTGTATATGCTGATCCATCAGTTTACCTTCCCTTGACATCTGACAGATCTGGGTCACTGTTTTCCATGACCATCATCTATATGATTGACTTCTGTCCCGTTGCTTATTCTTGTATGAGTTCTCTGTCCTGCTAAATCCACCCAGGGTTTTCCAAAGTTTAGCCTTCTTGGCTGTGTTCTTTTAACACAGGGTTGAGCAAATTTCCTGCCTTCTCTCTTCTATATAATGAGTGCTTTGGCTCTATGTTTCACAAAAATTTTCTTGTGAAGTGGAACTATAACATCTTCCCTCTAGTCCATGTGTTTCAACCCTACCTGCATATCTCCGTCCTCTAGAAAGAGGGGTTTTCAACCCATCCACAGTTCTACAATCTATATGAAGGAAAAGATAAAATCTTAATTAATTATTGTCTATTCTTAGTTTGTATAGTTGGATTTTATCCTCTAAAGGATTTGGTAAATATGATAAAGCAGGGCTCCAGTGTGTGTGTGTGTGTGTGTGTGTGTGTATGTGTGTGTGTGTGTGTGTGTGTGTATACAAACTTGTAAGGATGTACCCTCTAAGGTCAGAATGGAGTGTCAGATCTGCTAAAACCAGAGTTAAAAGTGGTTGTGACCTACCCAGTGGATGTGAGAACTGGGTATTGAACCAAGTCTTCTGAAAGGGCAGCAAGCATTCAATCACAGGGTCATCTCTCTGGGCCTCAGCCTTCATTTTCATGAGAAACATACAGCCTAGGGGCTTAGCTCAGAAAGTACAAATGCTTCTTGCAGATGCCTGACGACCAGAGTTTAGACCCCCATCATGCATGTAAATGCCAGGAAGGCATGGCCATGGTGACGCATCTGTAATTCCAAGACACAGGAAGTGGAGACAAGGGTTTTTCCCTGGGCAAGTACTCTAATTCCGTTAGCCAGATCAACAAACTCTATGTTCAAGTGAAAGACCCTGCCATAAAGTATAAGGTATAGAGTCATCTAGGGAGACAACCACCTTTAATCTATGGCCTCTCAATACATATGCATGTGCAGTCACATAAACAAACATGCACACACAGACACACATCACTATACAGACATACGCATACATATGTCCTCCACCCAGCCCAGCGCATTCTCTGAAACTCTGAATTCCCTCTCTTCCTTTCAAACTGCTGCTCTTCCCTGAAAAGAAGAATACAAGGATATGAATATCTACATAGTTACTTCATCCCAGTGTGGGAAGTCTATAGCACAGTATTTGCTAGTCTAACCTGTACTGTTCACAGCCTGATCAAATCCCCTTTTCACTTCAGGGTTTTATTATTTTTTTTCCCATGAATGCAAGTTTTCAGTGGTATTGCACTAGCTTATGCCCATTTTCACAGGCCTTGACCCTTGATTGTTCTTGTAGTTGCAATGCTTCTCATCTTTCCCTACTGTGAGTGGTTGGGGAAGAGGAGACATCCTGTGGTAGAATTTCAGGCCACCATCTTAAGCAGACCAGCATTGTTTATCTACATGCCTCTCTGATCCCCCCAATACATGGTATCTATTCACTGAGTATCCAGAATTATTTTTGCGATGACTGCCTGTTTTTAAAGTGATAGAACATGACAGAGAAGGGCACTAGGAAATTAGCAACTGAGTCAAAATTGTAGCTCCTTCTTCAAGGTGCATTTTGCCAGGTGACTGAGCATCAAGAGCATAGGACAAAAGTCTCTATATTATTTAATTTTTCATGACCTCATCTCAGCTTTCCCCATCTGTATCCTAATTATTCATCTCTCAGACTAGTACATGGGAAGTAGCACTCCTAAACTACACTGAGTTAGTTACTCAGAATCCTTTTACTCGGTAATTCCAGGCACATCTTTTCATTCTTCCTAGAAAGACCTCTTAGAATTCACAGTGCTACCCTGCCAACCAAAACAAATCAAAACACTTTCAGTACCTGAAAATTATGGAAAAACAGCCAACTCTCTTATTTAAAAAAAAAAAACAAAAACAAAACAAAGAACAAAGTACTTTCTGAGAAGGTTAAAATAATAAAAGTTATTCAGCTCCAAGTCTGTATCCCCAGTGCTCCTTTGTAAAGTATTACTCATTGTCACAGCATGTTCCATTGCAGGGAAGGAAAACTACTTGTTCTTTTCCTGTTTAGTTTTGTGGCCAATAAAACCAAATGGCCCTAAGTTTTCACTGATGGACACACAGGCAGTGTGGACCTGGAGCTCATTTCTCATTTGGACAGCATGTAGAGCCTCTGCCATCCATTCCTCTTGACCAGAAAACTAGGCTTGCTCTCATCTCAGCATCCTGTCCTTTGGGTAAACTCTTTCTGAGGGATTTTTAATTTTAACTTTTATTCAGCTCTGAAATTCTATTATCCTTTCTTTTTGGTGGCTTTTAACAATATTACGTTCTTACATGTATTCAAAATCTTTTAGCTAAGGAATCCTGTTAAAATTGGAGGAATGAATAAACATGAGACCTGTAGAAGAAGAAAGATAGATGCCAAACACGTATAGAGAAATGTTTTATACTGCTTAAAAATGTTAAGGGGTCAATAAATCTAACTCCAAACTATAGACAATGGTTATGACAAAGCAAGGCAGTAACCATGATAAACTTACTGGACCATAATAATTAAGCACAAACAGATGGACTGATTCAACAATTTTTTTTACAGTTCAGAAATCATTTTTTAGTTACTTGTAATGAAAGTATCCAATACATAAAAAGAAAGAATTAAAAATTGGAATAGGATGAAATAAAATGCAAAATGAATTGTAGTTGCTAATAAGCAAGACAATGGTCTGGCAAGCATTCCACATTGCAGCCCCAGAACCTATGACTATATTCCCCTCCACGACAGGCTAAGTTGTCAATTCCCACTGAGGGCCTTGAGATGAGGAGATTACTATAGATTGTCTTTACATGATCAATATGATTACAATCTCTTATAGGAGGAAGCAAAGGACCAACAGAGAAGAGGCAATGTGTTGGATGCAGCCATAAGAATAGTGTCATTAGCTGCCAGAATTGGAAGAAGCAAAAACTAATTCTCTGCTAGAACTTCCAGAAGGAAGCAGTCCCACTAACACCTAATTTGACTCTCTTGGGACTGATTTTTTAACTTCTGATCTCAAGATAAAAACCTATGTTTAAACTACTTAGTTTGTGAGACCATACAACACACCTGCAGGACACTAATGGATAATCTGATTACATTACAAAAAGGTCTATACAAAACATGGAACAAGCTAAACATACTTGATAGTAAATTTAAAAGTGCAGTGCTTTCTTGTTTTTCTCTTTAAATACAAGATGAAACTATTTCTCATTATTATACCGAGAGTTTTGGTGTATCCAGCCTTCAAAAAGATATCTTATGACTGTTCGAAGTTCTGTGCATCGATACACACAAGTGTGAAATTCTCCATAGCCCTCTGCAACATAAATTAATTTTGCTTTTTTAATAACACCACAGATGTAATTACATCTTATTGGCTTTATAAAATAAAGCCCCATGATTGTAAAACCAGGGATGTTATTTGAAATGTTAGTCTCTGTGCTCAAGATGTTCTCTACATCAAGGAAAAGCTACCAATTAATTCCCAGAGAGTTTTCATACCTGAAAATTAACCCAATTTGTTTTGCAAATCTATCTTATGCAAATTACAAAATCAATTACTAAATTAGAAAGTATTTTCTGAAAAGATTAAAGATTGCCTACAGTGGTCAGTTTTTCCTGTGTCTCTCATTGCAAAGATATGCGTTTATTTGTCTCTCTAGGAGACCAGGTACTTAACAAATGCCTCACAATAGGATATATTAAAGTATTTGTCTGATGTAGGAAAGTGCCTATTATCACAGTGTTTTCTCTCTTTCTTAAAGGATACAGGCTTTTTTGCAGAGTTCTGTGGGTGGATGTCATGGTCAAGTGTGTGGATTCTGAAGGTAGAGCACTTGGACTGAATCCTCCTTTGTCACTTCTGTAAGGAAACAAAGGATGTGATAAAACAACTCACTCACGTGATTGTTTTGAGAGATAAACAAGTTAAAACAATCAAGTGTTTATGAACAGAATGAAGCTTTACACTAATAATTGCTCATCAGCTATTATTAAAATCAGGAAAATAGATTAATAGGCATCTCACATGCACAGGCACAGTCACCATTCCTGAAAGGAATGTACTTCTGTCTTGCTTGTAGGTCTTTTCTGGTTGCTTCGCTGTTCAATAACTCTATGTCATAGCTAGAAGTAGGCTGCTAAAGAACTTTACAAAGGGCACTGACTAAATGCTTTTGCTGTGGGCACCAAGGAAGTAGATACCATAGTCTGTGAAGTCACTAATATTCAGCAGGGTACAGCAAAACATGTTGTCAAATGTTTATTTTTAGTAAGTCAGAAGATAATCCTTGTGCCAACCAAGCCTGCATCTATATAAAAAGAATGGGAAAGGTCATATAATTGATTAATGTACTAGTTTTAATACAGAATTATAGAAAGAAATTGAACTTAATAAATAATTAGCTGGTTGACAAGCAGAGGTAGAAAGATAAGAGCGCAGTGTAGGCAGATGCTCCTCCACCCCAGTCTATCTGAAAGACCCATAGCTTAGGACTTCACTGTGCTGCCAACTGATTTTGAATCCAAAACAGCAGGAAACAATGATTATTTTTAGCCAGGCTTTGGTGGCTTGGTTACAAAAATCAGATTGTCTCATTTGAAAGCTTGAGATTCATTGGATTCATTTTTTCCCCATGTGCTTCCATTAAAATTAGGTTGAGCCGACTTTGTAAAACCTGTTTAATACGTGAATAGATTTGTGTAGATTAAATGTGGCTTGAGTAGTCATCAGAGATGTGTCAGGAGCCAAGTTTAAATACTTTCAAAGAAACCACATTTAGTTAAAGCATACTGGAATTTTGCTGATATTTTAAAACCATTAATCCTAAAACAAATCCCCACTCCCTAAAATATTACCATTAAGAAATTTACATTCCAAATCATAGGACAATAAAAAATAGGGCATCAGGGTTCTTGATGTGGCAAAAAGATGTTTACCTGTCCTTCAGAGCATTAAGAAAGACATAAATTACTGATGGGCACCTGAGACACTGTATTCTTTTCTGTGGATTTCAACAGGTGCAGACTGTGGGAAGCGCCACTATGATACAGTGACAGGGCTGCCACCTGACCCCTACATTGGAAGACTTCAAAGCCATTAATCCAATTGTTTTAGATACTTCCAGAATATTTTGTTTCATCTCTTTTACCTTGGGTGATGTCAGTAGTTTTTCATTTTCAAGAATTGTGCCATTTCATCTAAGTGGTCAAATCTTTATGCATGAAGTTGAAATTGTCCCTCAAAATCTTTCATGTATTGGGGGTAATGTTATTCTTATTTTTCTTCCTGGTATTGATATTGTATCATATCTCTCACTTTTAAAAATCTTTCAGCCATTTTGATAATAAAATTTATTAATTCTATTGACTAAATATTGGAAAATATTTTTTACTTTGGTATGTAGCTATCTAGATTATGTTCGAGTCATTCAAATGTGGGTGACTTCGATGTCAATTCCATTTTAAAGCCCATTGTAATAGTGTTAATTATTCCCAGTCTGTCTGGGACCAGAGATTCTGCTTGGCCCATTAAATCAGTTCAGTTCTCAGCATCTTTGCCATGCTCACTAAGTTTAGTCTCACATGTATACAGTCCAGAAGAAAGCTCAGGAGCAGTTGAGCAAATTCATGAGTTGCCTCTCACTAGGTGATCTTGGGCACTTCCCAGTACCTGCAGCTCCCCTTTGTTCAGCCTTTCTGGTCTGCCACACATCTACTGTTGTGCCTGAATCTGAGGCCAAGTACTGTCAGGAGAGGGAAAGAAGAAAACCTGAAAATTCCTGCCTACCTCCTTGGACTCACCACCCAGTCAATCCTAGAAAAAGCTTCCTTTCCAACCATTTTCAATTCCTTGAGCTTCATTTCCAGAAGATCATAGGAAGTGTTTATGGTTCTCATCTTGCTCACCTTTTTCATGTAGTAAACATATAGTACTTTAACAATAATATGTAACAAAACTAGACTACTAACAGGACAGCCCTTTCTATAAAGAGCACCCTATAAACCAAGAAAAATAAGATAAATACAATGGAAGGTCAAGTTAGAAAGTGCAGAGCTTGAAAGCTGGTGTTTATAAAAGCAAATGGAGTGGAAATCAAGGCAAGTTTCACAGCAAAGGGTGAATTTGAGCAATGTATTAAAGGTTTAAAAAATGGGAAAGGATATTTTACAATGAAAAGAGTTCGAACCAGGCTGAAGAAGTGTGAAAGACTGCAGTTTCCAAAAGAAACAAGTCCCCAGGAAATTAATATAATATTTTCAGTGTATGAAATTTTAATAAGAAAAAGTTTCACAATTCATTACAATACCAAAAGTTTTATAGTTATAATGTTAAGGTGTGAGCACATGCACAATCATTGTGTCATCCTTCATAGTATAAATTTTCACAGATTTAGAAGATCTGAAACTTTGAAACAAGATACCTGGCCGTACATAAGTCTGGTTATAAAATTCTGCATTTAGTATCTATAGTACCCTTTCTACAGTCTACTGTTTTTACATTCTCAGATTTCACATTTCACAGATTATTCCTCCAATAATCTGTGTTGTGTTTTATGTCTTATCTCACCTTGGAGCCAAGTAATTACTAATAATTATAAATAAAAATCCCAGTGGGTTATGTATCATGATGTTATTCCTCCCAGGAATATTTGTGTTTCAGTGCATTTTTCTGATATCTTAAGTCATGAGTACTCAAAGAAGTAAGTCTGTGTTAACAGAAATGACAAGTCAAGGGTGAAGTGTTTGGGGATCCAGGTTAGCTGCAAAGCCTTGCTTGATCTCCTAGTTCATTCATCCATTCACGTGGAAAGGAAACAAAGAGGCACATTAGGAAAACAGTGAGCTACATACAAGTCGTCTAAGACATTTCTTCAGCCAGTGAGATAGTTTGGAGGTTAAGTGAGGAGCATGTCACCAACCAGCGACCCTGAGCCCGAGCCCTGCAGCCCGTGCAATGCAAAGAGGGAACTGCACAAGTTGTCTCACACACGGGACGTAGCATGCACCCACCCACACACGTGCGCCCACCCACACACGTGCACCCACCCACACACGTGCACCTATCCACACACAAACACAAGCACACACACCCCACACACATACATGTAATATCCTTACTAGAAATTATTATTTAAGCAATTTTGCTCTGCTTGGAAGTAAAGGAAATGGTGAAACAATTTCCATAGCATTTTATTACTTCATTAACTATAAATGCAAGATTTGAATTGTAAACTAAAGGTGAATATTCTGAAAAAATGAAATATATAAGAATGCATCTAAGTGTTTCTAACTATATTTATCATAATAATATTAACATAATCAACTATTTTTATGTGACTATATTATTTAATTTTCATATATAGCAATTGAAAAAATAAATTTAATTAAGCATGTTCACTTTAAATAATTATAGTGCCTTATAAAATTAAAGGGAAATTTTATATATGTGCTACAATACAATGTGTTTATCTAAATCTCACTCTCATCCCACTTTGTATCTAGTATTATAAATGCATGCATATGCATATACAGATATAAAGGAATATATGTTACTTGCTATAAAATGTAAGGGTTTATACTAATACATCATAGTACTATCATTAAAATTAAGATTTGTTTTTCATCATTTTAGTTTATGATAGTAATAAAGGCATAAAACCTCACCAAGCCAAACCATGTGGAGAAAACGCAATCTTTGGGTGACTATTAGGCTTTATTGGACCAAAGCAACATCAAAATTTCACTTACAAACACTACTTGGCTGGTCTCCACAATATTTCGGTCATAGAATCATCCACATCAACATTTTTGCTGCTTTGCCCATCTTTATCATGACAACTTAAATCCCTAGTGAGGCAAAACTGCTGCCTACACTGGGCTAGGCATCACTGGACCTTTAAGCACCGGAGACTGCCAATGAGGAGGATTGCATCCCAATAAAGGAGGACTAGGTATTCCTTTGACGTTTAAAAATAGGAGCGAATAATGACAGAGATGGAACTTGTGGGCATCTGTGAGTGATGATCCTCCAGCCCTTCATTTTCCTGACAAACACAGTATTGATGGGACATTCCCATCCTATCACTCCGCAAAATGAAATCTTTCGGGTTACCAAAGCCCACTCTACTCTCAGGCACTGTCGATCCTCCATGGTAACTCAAGCATCCCCTTACAAACTCCCCTTCAGTTCCAAGTGTTCATGAAAGAATCTCCACCTGTTTGTACTTTGCATTTTGTAATGCGGTCTTAGACGTGTTTCCGTGTTTGTCATGCATCTAGGAGCTGCCCAGCAACGCTGATGACCATATGCATTCAACTGCATCTCCCAGACGCCTCTGATTCTGAGAAAACAAAGTGCTACCAATCCCATCCCACTTGCATAGATATGAAACACACAGAGAGATCTACCAAGTACCAGATCTGAAATAGAAGCTAGGAAATACACTATACTCTTCAGTTCGTATTCAGATCTGTGATTTAGGAGACATGGAAAGCCTGCAATACACAGTTTCATGCATGCTCTAAAGGATAATTATACCGAGGAAAGGTATTTTAAAGCCACAGAGGACATGGTTTAAATTTACCATGTTCTAGAATGTATTCTGAATTTGATGTCTCAGAAGAACTGTGAATTTTATGCCTAGCTGAGGGGGGAGGGGCAAAGAAATGGCCTTCACAGAGGAAGATACATGACATAACCCACATTTTTATTAGTCCCTCTTCAGTACATTTACATAATGGAGGAAACAAAACAAACCAAAAAAACTGAAATGCACAAAAGCTCTGAGTTTATTAGATTTTCAGAAACTTGTTTCTGTAGCTGCCAGGGTCCTCTGCTTAGATTACAGTCCCAAAGCATCACACCCCATGAAATTTACTGCATGTGACCACTGTATTCATGGGCTGATTCTGAGATGGGAATTTTGGAGGAATTGTATCACATGCTGGAGTGCGCGCACACACACACACACACACACACACACACACACACACATACACACACACACATTTGGCACAAAAGAATTGTAATTAAACTTCAGCCATCCTTTCCTACAGAGAACATTGAATTAGAGTTAAAATTGGTTTCTATTATGTTTAATCTATCAGAGGCACAGGGGAAGATCATTAAGACAGCAGAGAAAAGTGAAGTCTGTATGTAAATGTTCCATTTATTATAAAGTGTGGGTGAACTCAAAGCTGGCTTGAGGGTGGTGGAGAGGGTGCCTTTCTGTCTAGCTAAGGACGCAGTCTACAGAATGCTCACAGCATAACCCGGATCAGAGTGGGTGGATTATCTAAGACAATCCTCCAGCATGTCCAGCTCTCCCTGTAGAAGATCCTGCAGAAAACCAAGAAGCTAAGAGCTTGGTGACTGGGCTTAAACTCTGTCTTTTTCCATTCCACACTTGAAGTCCTGATAGACTGTTGATATCTCCTCCCCATACCCTGACTGAGTTCCTCCCTCTGGTCGTTTCTGAAGCAGGGCCATTTCTGTGGGAAGAGGAAAGAAAGCTGCCCCTCTGCACCGCCCTGGGGAAAGCAAGTCTACAACGACTGGGAATCACTGCTGCCAGCATCAGCGGTACAGCAAAGGACTGACTTTCCCTCTCCCAGAGCTACATGAAACTTTTGCTTTCCTCTCTCCACAGGAACTTTCAAAGTGTGCTTTGTAGCTTCTATTCTCCAAGGACTACAGTGTCTATTTTGTCATGCTAAATCCATTATACATCAATATTACTAACTAGCCTAGGGCACAAGAAAGAATCAATAATACAGTCCCCACAATCAATAATAAATCAGTATGCTTTTATTTTCATGCATACACACACACACACACACACACACACACACACACACACACTAATTACCCCTACAGTTAAAATTAAAGTGTCTTACTTCCTTCTACCTAAGGTAACCCTAGATTTTCTCCCACATAGACCTAAACAATCCTGATTTTTTAGTTATTATTAACTTTTGTTCTTTGAGTCAAAAGATAATTTTAAGATATTAAAAAAGCACTGAGCAAAATGATCATGAATAAGATGTTCTTTTTTCCCTCAGAGGAATATACTGTAATGAAGGAACATCACTTAGAAAATTATAAGTGTAATAAGAGCTAAGAAAGGAACAGAGCAGGAAGAAGTGATAACAAGGGAGAAGGTTACCTCACCCAGACTGGCCCAGTTGGGTGTCATAGTGAAGGAGAAGAAAATGTCATGGTTGAGTCTTGAAGGACCAATGGGTAACTTAAAGTTGAGAGACCTCAGGCTCTTTACCCAGAAAAAAATGTACAATACTTAGCCACCATGTATTTTTCTAAACCCCATTTTAACTGATACTGTCTCTGCTTCCCCAATTTCTAATACAGTGGTCAAAAAAGTAATAAGTGAAAGTAAAATAATTGGCTGGCAAGCATGCCAAAGGTAAAATCGTGGGAAAGGAAGGAATAAGGAAGCTGGAGCTTGTTGAGTTTCTGTTGAGTGCATCATAAAACTGACTAATAACTTCTCCAGTTTCATGGGGCTGCATAACCAAGGCATATGAAAATGGTATCACGAACCCAGAGCGTTAAACATCTTCCCCATGGCAAAACAGCTTGGTGAGCAGGAAATCTAGGCTTTAGCACTAACTCAGAGTCCATGTTCTCAGTCTCTGTGAGTCATGAAGAAGACACGTTGGGAGTAGTTCATCTTCAGCATATAACCACTCCCAAACTTCTGCGACTCTCTCAACAGATAACACTTAAAGCTAGGCTGATTTCCAAATCCTTGAAAAAAAACAGGGACAGAATCAGAAGCCTCAAAACTATATATTCTCTGCTTACTTTACAGAAATTACACCTCCAATTCCAAACTAAGGAAAGAAGAGGAGAGAAAAAGTTGAATTATGAGAATAACAAGAAATAATTATATGTTGGATGCTGTCCTCAGAATAACTCTATTGGTGCATCTGTAGTGACCCAAGAGACCCTCACAGGATGAAGCCTGTCGGCATGCCCTCAGAATGGTCTGATCAACATCACATGACATTCCAATCACTCCCTCCTACGTATTCCTGCCAGCTATGTCATTCTGTCTCAGCGGCATATGGTTTGTGGAAATGACCGAGTGTACAGGAGGTAAAAGCAGTACCCTATCCATGTGCTTTGGTGAGATGTCCCAGTGGCATGGCAAGATGCATTCATCTATGCTCTTATAAGAACTCCTTACCTGTGTTCTGTAACCAATAAACTCATTGACTCACCAAGCTCGACTCAGATGGAACTATTACTTTGGTAAGTCATTGGTGCCCTACCGAGGATGAGTTAGTTGATAGTTTTCCATATCTTAAGAAAAGCTCATACTGCAAAAAATAATATCCCAGATCATTTCTTAAAATAAATATTACACACTAAGGGATTGCTAAATGTTTGGTCCTATTTCAAATTGAATAAGGACAGAGGAGACTTAAAGTAAGAGAGGGAATCTGGATTCACTTAGCCTGGAGGAATGAGTAAGATTCCAGGTTGAGATCAATTCTGCCCAAGCACAGAGCTCAGAATGTTTGGAGTAGAGCTGGTAGCAGTGAGTTCAGACAGGTTGGGAAACAAGTCATAAGAGCAGGAGACATCAGTCTGTCTTCCAGATCCTCTCGATCCTCTCTTCACCTCATTTCTCAATAACAGTTTACGCTCATTCTCCTTTTGATCTCTCATCAATATCTGAGTAATATTTTATCATACAAATTTGTTAAGTTCACCCTCTCACTTATAACTATTTTACTCTTTCAAAATCTTTTCAATACTCTTTAAAGGGAAAAATAAACCCAAATCCCCAATAGCCAAGAATTAACTGGAAAGCAGATACAATTATGAGAGAAACAGACTATAAAACAGAAACAAATGAAGCTTCTGGGACATGAAATACAAAGTCCCATATGGAAAATTTCCTAGATGGATATAGTGGATTAGACAATAAAGAAACAGAAGTTAGTTTACTTGAAGATAAGATGACAAAATTATTCTGACCATAGAGAAAGGAGAAAAAGGCCAAAATACAGAAAGTACACAGAGAAGTCATTTGCTGTGGTGTCAAATATCCTAGTGTACACAAAGTAGAAGCTCTTGGAGAGTAAAGAGCATACGACCAAAAAACATCCACAAATGCCATGACTTGAGTATTTCTGTATTTGATGGAAAAAGTGAAAATAAAAGTAGAAAAAGGAATCAGAGTCAGCTAACTTCGTAACTCAGAGGTTTTGCCTTACCAGTTTGGTGCTAAATGCCATTCGTATTAAAATAAAAAACTAATTTCCTCACTTGTGCCATAATTATGCCACAGATTTGAATTCATGGATGAAAATAAATAAGGGAATTTGTGTTATGACATTTGGCATAATAGATACTCTTAGATGGCATCTGATGGTGACCATTAGTCTTAACCATTCTGAAAAACACAGTTTGCATGATAGAAGCAAAATGAAGAGGTATCTTTAAGATGCAAATGTTTTTAATTTTAAAATATATTTTGTAGGTGGCAATAGAATGCATTTTGTCTGACTCACAATTATTTCCATGGTGATATATCCTCAGGTCAGCTAGTAAAATAACTTTAACACACAATGTACCTGAAGTATAGAACACTGAAAGACCCCCCCCCCCCCAGTTTTATTCTCCATTTCAGTTAAGGTCAAACTAAGGACAGGCCACTAGCTGCCAGGTAGCCGCCTGGTAAGAGAACAGTCGAGAAAAACAAGGGGGGGTCACAGAGGTCAGGGTGTGCTATCCTGGCTTTCTCCTGGCTTTCTCTGTCGACAGCCCCTGCAAATTGCAACTTTGTAGGTTTTTCTGTGGCGGCTCCCTCAGGTTCACCCCTGGCGCCATTTGAATGCACCAATGAGATGCCTGTTACTATGCTCCACCCTCTGCCCAGTGCTGTTTCCCCTATAAAAACCCCGGTGTGGTTGCTGCCCGGCGCGATCAGCTAGTCTGAGCTGCTGAGATCAGCTAGCTTGAGTTGCTGAGAGCCCGCAGGCGCCTGTGTAACAATAAAAATCCTCTTGCTTGTTGCATCCAGTGCTGCTCTGCGTGTGGTGAATGGGTTGGGGTCTCCAGAGTTCTTTCAACACATAATAGATAGCTGATTCTAAGTGTTAGAATTCCAAGCCACTCCCCCACTACATGACCATACATGCGCTGTCCAGTAGCCAGGAAAGATGCTTAGTCATCCTAGGGCCTTATGTCCTATGTAATCCAAGCACAGCGTGATGACACAATCTATGGGCATGTGTGGCGTATCTATGTAAGCCCATGTGCACATGTGCAGGGGAACCTATAAAAGCAGGTCCCACCTATTCCTCCCCCCTCTTCCTACAGGGTCATTCCATAGGCCTATGCATACCCCTTCTGTTCCTTTTCCTTAATAAACTCTTATAGTGGGTTTTGTTGTACCTCATGGCTTTTCTCACATGGTAAACAGCGCCACTTAATGAATAACATTGCACCACTTATAAATAACACTAAGTATGAGAAGTCTTTTCGGGAATCTACACTGGTTTGTCAAGAAAGCTGGGGAGGGTCTTTCCTGTTCCTCACAGAAGAACAGGAAAGCTTCCTTCTCACTTCATTATTACTTTCCTAGCAACCACAGAGAATCCACAACAGCTTCAAGCTGATGCAGGGCTATGGTAGCTGGGACGTAGGAAAAGTTAGAAGGGCTAATTACTAAGAACTGAGGTCCCCCTGGATTTATGAAACACTGCAGCAGTCATTTGACAGACATCCTTTGGTTTTGTCAACCAAAACACAGATCAAGCTGTAACAAAAGAAGACACAAACTTTGGAGTGGGATGTGTTTGTGGGTGATAAATGAAGGAGTTGGGTGGGAGAAAAGTGTGGTCGATATGATCATTTTAAATTGTATGTGTGTATAAAATCTCAATAATAAAGAATTAATATAAAAACAAATTCTAACAGCACTATCTCTTTGTTAATAATTGTACATTAATTATACAATGTACAGGTTTTGTTATGACATTTCTGTGCACACATACTATGTTAAGTAGTATTAATCCCCTCTATTGCCCATTTTTATCCTCCCTCTGCTGCTTTTCATCTTGTTTATTCCAATAGTCTGTCCTTCATGTTCATGTCCTAGTTTCCTGATTAACTTCAGCATGTGAAATGAATCCTAAGAGATTTGACTGGGACATCATGGAAGACTGGCTTATTTCATTCATCATGATGGTCTCCAGTTGCTTCCACTTCCATAGCAATAACAGCTGCTTTCTTCTTTATGATGAGTCACACTCCATTATACATGTCTCCACATTTCCTCTGCATATCCACCAGAGCTCCTAGGCTGATCACATAGCTTAGCTACTGTAAATACTGCTGCTTGACACATGGATATGTGAGCATCTTTGGGGTTTATTCTCAGAAGTGAAAAGCAACAGTATTGCCATTTAATTCTGCCCCGTATTTACTTAGCAGTCTATTAAAAAAAGAATAACTTGGTATTTTTGTCTGATATTTGACATTTCTTCATATAAATTCAAAAAGGATGTTTCCTTTGTGTTATATGATAAGGCAGTTTCCTATGTGTATGTGACTGTGTGTGAGACAGAGATAATGTGTGTGCATAGAGGTGTGGTGTAGTGTGGTGGTGTGATGTGGTGTTTCTACCTATGTGTGTGTGGTTCTGCATGTGCTGAGGCCATAGGAGGGTGTTAAGTGTCCTGCTTTATTACTTCCACCCAATTTTACCCTGACAGACTCTCACTGAACCCAACAACTGCTGTTTTGGGAAGTTCCTGGGTTCTTCCTCTCCCTGCTCTCTAGTACTGTAGATACAGGCATGTATAGCCATTCCCTTATTTTACATTTATGTTAGGGACCAAGTCCTTACCCACTGATCTATCTCCACGATGCTTGATAAAGTAAATGATAACTGCAACTTACCATGAAGAAATGCTGTGATGTGAATGTGGATTGCTTCCTCCAGAATTCTGCTGGGCTAGAAGTCCTGCCAGGAAGGATGGTGCCGTTGTGGGCTGGAGAACCTTCCAGAAATGAGTCTAGTTGTTAGATCACTGGCACTGGCCAATGTGCACTCAATTACTAGGTAGTTCTCATACACCCACCTTGAGTTCACATGAGGTGTTAGCCTGGCTCCATTCATCCTTTGTTTCTGTGTCAGTTCTTCGTGTGGCCATGAGCCCTGAGACACACTGCTGCCATTGGTATTCACGACATCATGATGCCAGGGCCAAGCTGAGCAAGGTAAGCCTTGTCATTTCACTGAAGTGGCTGTGTTATTTTGTTGCAGCAATGCAAAGCTAACTGCATTAGGAATAAAATTTCCTGCTATGAAGCTCTTTAATTTTTTCCCTTCTCTTGTAGATTCAAGAGTTGTCTTACATTGTTATAGCAATATTGTTTATCAGATTACCTATGCTGATAGAATTAGCTTTGATTATTGATAGCTTAAGTATTAATGACTCTATACAATTTTAAAAACAAATTCTGGTGGATTTAGAGATGTTTATATATTAATGTTCATCAGTACCTTCTTATACAAAAGTGGGAAAGAATTGATAAGACAATGCAGACCTACAAAACATACATGGGAAAGCTTGGACCTGGGCTGTGCCAACAGTGTAGTTATTGGTTCACACATGGTTCACATATCTTTGTGGCAATGTATAAAAAGTGCTAAGAATGAGTTGGAAAAAAAAGGTCACGTGGGATAAGTAAGGTCTCCCAGCAGGGTCCTAGCTGATCCTTTGGTCTTGGCTTCCCTCTCAGCAGGGACAATTGCACTCCAGGCCCTTGCTAAAGATAGGAATGCTATAGGCAGAAAGGATTAAAAACAAATAATCAAATTAACAACAGCAACAGAAAGAAAACCTTTTCTGAACTTCAGAGAAACACTGGGCCTTATCTCTCCTTCTCCTGGGTATGGATTGGACACTGTGGGATAGAATATACAGGAACAAACTACAAACTCACCCACGTATTCTTCTTCTTGTCGCTGGTATAAGGATAAGGAAGTGAGAAAACACATGAGTGGTTTTTCACCACTTCACCCTACAGCTTGCCTCCTGAACTCCTCTGGGAGGTGATGTCAGGAGCAAAAGGAAAAGCTGGATTGTCAACTTCCAAAAGGCAGAGAAGGAGGTGATTCATGAAGCATATTATAGAACAGAAAAATACAAAAAAGTAGAAACATGAAGTTAATACTTTCCTAAATTCCAACTAGTGTGGGATGATATACTAATATAAAATTAAAAGTTGCCTTTTCGTTGTATCCAGTATGAGAGTTACCTTGGGAATTCAGTGGAACAGTCTATAATACACAGGTCAGCTAGATACCAGGTATTTTAAGCTTTGCTAGTTGTATGGATTCTGCTCCATTATTTATCTGTACTACAGTAGCAACTGAGCAATTTAAGATAGTGCACAGAGTAATGAGAGTGCCAGTAACCCAATAAAACTTTATTTAAAAACATGCAGTGGGATTAGTTTGAGGTCTATACTTTAACTCATGTATGAAAAGTAAAACCTTAGATTTAGTTTAGTTATCAGCTACTCTATTCTGTAATCTGAGTAAGTTTGCTCAACTCTTCAAAATCTTTTTTGTTTTTCACATTTCTTGTATGTAAAATGACTGAAAAATAAGTACTGTAATAACATAATACATATGATATAATACACATAATGATGCCATATTCTTTTTAGCTGGTGGATATAACTATTTTGGCACAGAATCTCAGTATCATAACAAAATGTGAGTTTGTTTCTGATTCATGTTAAGTTCATGTGTTTGGCTTTTGGGGGTAAGACACATACAGGCTGTGATTCAGGGAGCCCAATTCCATTCTTCGGACCTACTTTTCAAATACACCAATATCATCCAGTCAGAAGGAATGCTGAGGAAGAGAACATTGAGGACACCTCATACCATGAACATATAGATATTGCTGGAGATCATGCACAGATTTGACTGGTCTCAGGGACTGCTTGAGCCCAAGAGAGAGGCTGATGGGATATGTAGTGTCCAGAGAAACAGCCATTGTCCACCAATAATTCACATGGTAGACACTACTCAAGTTTATCACATTAGGTAGATTGTGCAACAGGGAAAGTCTCACATGGCCCAAGCTCTTCTTGAACTTGATATGTATCAGAGGATGATCTTGACTTCTGACCCTCTGGCGTCCACTTGTTTTTTATGTATACATTTTAAAATACAATGACCATCACTTTACCCCTCCCTTCAGCACAGCCCCCAGCCCCTGCCCTCCAATGCCTTCCATGTCCCCCTCAGTCTCAAATTGACAGCCTCTTCTTCCCTTACTGTTATCACTACAGGTGTGTGTGTGTGTGTGTGTGTGTGTGTGTGTGTGTGTGTGCCTTTGTGTTCATGTGTGCATTGTGTGCCCATGTGTGCCTGCATGTGCCTGTGTGTGTGTGTGTGTGTGTGTGTGTGTGTGTGTGTACTATACAAACAGAACCTACTGCATCTGTTTTGTTGTTTGTGTGTATATGGATGCAGGACAGACCATCTGTATTGGATAACCAATTAAGGAGCTCATCCCTGGGATAGGTTAACTCTTCCTCTCTCAGCAGTCACCAGTTGCCTATAGTTCCTTGTCGAGGAATGTGACCCCCATGAGATTTTTATTCATCTGCATTAGAATCTCTGGTGATAATACCACTGTTTAAGTCCTTTTCATGCAGCCATTCTATGAGAGGCTGCTTCACAGCAGTTCTGCTGACATTCTGCTTCTCATATCTGTATCACCACCATTCCCTCCACCACATGTGATGTTCCTTGAGAAATAGATGCAGGTGCTGTGATGTATATAGATATGTATTCCCAAGCCTGATTTATGTGGTACTGCACATCCAACTTGCTTTGTGAATGCTAGGCAAATACTTCACCAATGGATCTTCATCCTGGGCCCCAGACCCCAGCTTGGACACATCATGTATTTATTGTGTGTATTTGAAGATGCTATAAAAATATTAGATCTACCTCACGTTAAGTTTGACTAGAAAAAATACATTTAGTTTACTGGGGAAGCAACAGATGAATAAAGTATCTCCAATCCATTGCATGGGTGTCCATAAATGTTGAGGTTCCAGGTAAAAATCTAAAACCATGGATTCAAATTTTAATTTTATTATGAAGTCATGTGTATATTGAATTGGAATTTCTACAAGAATCTGATATTCATAGGTACAAATGTATACTAATAGTTCCCAAATTCCAAGTAGGCAAAGAACAATTTTAGTCTTTAGAATGCCAAGCCAAAGCATTCTGCATCATAAATATGTGTAATTACATTTTGTTCTCTTTAGTTCACCTCCCTCCTCATGTCCCCTCCAGCTGGTCACCTCCCCTACTCTGCTTTCCTGTCAGGTTTATTCCATTACCCTCTTTCCCATCTGCCTGAAGAATGCTCCCTCCCTTCTCGGGATTCCCTTTCTACAACCTCCCCATCCAATAAATAAACACACACACACACACACACACACACACATACACACACACACACACACACACACACACACACACGCATGCACACACACACACACACACACACACACACACACGCATGCACACACGTACAAGAGAAGAAAAGAATTCTGCATGGTTAAGCAGATTTCAATCACAGGAAACAGCGGAAACCTTTCTTAGGGATTGGTAATTATAAGGAGATCATTAGAAGAAGATTTGGGCAGCACTGCTACCTGGCCTCCAATGTTGCAAAAGTGATGTACCCTTGATGCTTATGCTGTCTGTCCCTAAAGCTTCACTGTTGCAATTAGTTTAAGCACATTACAAGCCAAGGAAAGATGCATAGTCAACCGTTTACTCCTTTTGAATGCTGAACACAACACACATGCTTTTCTAAACAAAGTAATTACTTCAAAGCAAGATTACTATCAAGGCAGCCTACCAAACAAATAAAACAACTCTTTCAAGAGAATTCATTTACTGAACATGTATTTACTGAATACTTTATCCTGCCAAGAACAATATTGGGACAGGCTATGTGAATGAAAGTAGTAACATTAAGCCTTGTCCTCATAGAGCTTAGAGTCTGTGTGAAAGTGAAAAATAAGCAAATAATGAAGCAAAGACTATTTTGGAAATACTAAACATAAGGCATAAGTAGGTATAATACCACACAGGATTACTCACTTATAATGAGTAGACAAGGATAATCTAAAAGACATTGTGCCTTAGGCTTCAGGAAGAGAAGAAAGAAGTCAAGTGAAGCCATGGTAGAAGAACGATTCAGAACACAAAGGAAGAACAAGAAACAACAGAAAAGATGGAACACAGGAAACCGGGTGTGTGCACAAAGCAGAAAGGACTCCAGTGTGGCACCCTGTGCTGAGAGGGGATACTGGGAGACCAGCAGGACCTGGAAGGGGATATAGCAGCAGGAACTGGAAGGGAAGAGCTCCAGGAACTTGGAACTTCAGTCTCAGCTGAATGGGAAAGCCAGAAAAGGTTGTAAAGGAAAGGCAAGACACTTTTTAAACTAATTTTATTTTTTAAAAGTTCTGACTGTGGGTGAGGGGATAGGAGAAAGCCATGGGCAGAGATAAGAAAATAAAATCAGAATGAATTCTGGTTTCACTGTCTATCTTGAACATGAATGAACATGAACTTGGAGCCTGGTGTGGTTGGCACTTGGGACGGTGAGATGGGAGAATCCAGATCGACCTTGATATTGGATCATACAGCTAGTGTAATAAAAACCAGTAAGTGAAATCAAAAATTGAGAAAAAGCATTTAATAAAGTATAACAAAAAGGCATTTTTCATTTGAAGGCCTAATTTTTAAGGCTGTTTATATGCATATAAACTCCAAGTTCCTGATATCTTTTATATATATATATATATGTACGTGTGTGTGTGTGTGTGTGTGTGTGTGTGTGTGTGTGTGTGTGTAGCACTGTGGCATTGTGTATACTCACAAATTAAAACAATACACAGTGCATACTAAATATCCTGTTAAAGTGGCGTGTCCCCACACCAGGAACCAGGAGTTCTGCTGTAGTAAGACATGGCTTTGGATAATACTGGATATGGTATTTGACAACAGGGTAGAGAAACTCATGTTAATTCAGAGAAAGTTTATTCCCTTAGCATTCAGTCTAACAATGTTTAAGAGGTTTCATCTTAAGGTTAAAACTATTTGACATCTCTTAAATGTGAGCAACTCTAATTCTTATAAAACCAGATTGCCATGAGCAGTCAATAATACCTCTCTCCATGGTGTGAGAAGAAGAAAAGTCAGTACTGTCCAATAAATATATAATTGAAATATAAAATATGGAATTTATCTTAAGAAAAAATAAAATACAGTGGTTTCTAGGATTTTGTGAAGATTGTCAGCAAGTAAAGGTTGGTAAAGGCTGCTTCTGAGTCCATGTGATATCACAAGGAAGGAAAAATTCAAAAACTAAGAAAAATGTGGAACTGTCTGGACTAGAAGGAAGGGCCATCATTGATACCCCAAAGTCACATGTAGTTGCCAACAAGCCTAAAGACTAGCTTGCAGTAGCTTCTGTTTGAAAGCCAATCAACCCAACATCCAACCCTGCATCCCATGGCAAAGAGTTGTTACCAAAACGAAGGGCATGGCAGTCTATTCCTTTTGCTATGACCTTTGTGCAAAGAACATCAACATGTACAAAGGATGTATAATTGGACTGTAGATGTAACCAACCGTCTTATTAAATAAGAAACACAGAGCCAATGTAAAGATAAAAGCCCAAGAGGTCAGAGCTAAGAGTCTTACCCGCTTTCCGCCAGCTAGCTTCTCCCGCCAAGAGACCTCTCCGAAAAAGGGAGGTATTTCCTGTGCGTTCGTCTTTAAATAGAATTCTGTTCTGCCTTCTCATTGGTTGTAAACCCAACTACGTGACTGCCTCATCACTGCCTGTCTGTACAGACCTCCAGGTCTTCTATGGTTGGTATTGAGATTAAAGGCATGTGTCTCCAATGCTGGCTGTATCCTTGAACACACAGAAATCTACCTAGTTCTGCTTACCAAGTGCTGGGATTAAAGGCGTGCACCACCACCACCGCCCTGGATTTCCCTATGGCTTGCTAATAGCTCTGACCCCTAGGCAACTTTATTTATTAACATACAAATAAAATCACATTTCAGCACAAATAAAATACCACTATATTTCCCCTCTTCTAATTTAATAAAAAGAGAAAAAAAAAGGAAAGTTGTAACTAATATAAGAAAAACTATATACAAAAGTACAATAACTATATACAATATATACAAGTGATGAAAACCTAAACAATGTCTAGTCCATTTGTATTTGACAAATTCAGAGAAAATAATTCCATTACTTATCCTATTTTGGTAAGTCCAAAATGTACCTAATTCCTTTCTATCCTAACTAATCTTCAACTATAATTAATTAATCTTTAAATATAACTAACTAATCTTCAACTATAATTAATTAATCTTTAAATATAACTAACTAATCTTCAACTCCCTCAGAGACCCAAGAAGGAAATAATATTACCTAACAAAAATAAAAACAGGAAGTGCATG
>CABHPP010145352.1:0-15341 GCA_902168425.1 Peromyscus attwateri
CGCCTAAAGTGGACAGGAATGTTTGTGTTCTGCTTGGAAACTCCATGTGCCCTGAAGTAGAGTCATACAGAGCCTTGGTCTCGTTCAAAGGCCTGGTTCATAGTTCAGCAAGTTGCCAAGACCCTCACCTCCCAATCAAAAAAAAAAGTGCCAAAGCTAGGCACTGTGGTTCGCTTGTAATTCCAGCACCATGGAAGCAGAGACAGGCAACTTGATGGAGCATGTTGGCCAGCCATGCTAGCCAGATGTTGAGCTCTTGGTTCAAAGAGAGACTCTGCCTCAAAAAAATAATAAGGTAGAGAAGGAACGAGGAAGACACACAGCATGGCCCTCTGGCTGCTACATATACCCCTTCTCAATGTGCACACATGGAAACACACACACACACACACACACACACACACACACACACACACACAATAGTGCTTGCCATTTTATGTACCAGCTATAAGACTCAAGTAAGGTCATACATGTCAAGATACATGTGAATTGCAATGAAGTATTCTAATATAAAACATGAGGATTATTATGATCAAACAAATGCAGTACATCATTACTTAATAATATAACAACTAATGTTTATTCAATAGGTACTGAATTAAATACCTTTATAAAACATACAGCTATATCAATATAAATACATGAACGTAGTGCCTACTCTGTGTCGGAAGCTGCTGTAGGAACTCTCTATAAACAAACATGGGCCTACTTCCTCCAGGGGAGAAAGAAAAAAAAAGCATGAAAATAATGAAGATGACTTTAGACGTTAATAAATACACAGAAAGACAGAATTGGGCATTGTGAGGGGAAGGCAGAAGTTTCAGATAGATGGCTCTCTTCTGAGAAGGTGATTTTTATGACATAGAAGAGGTGACATCTCCTGTAGGAGTGACAAGGTGGAAAGGTAAGGTCACAAAGGCCTTGGTGGAATGGTCAGGGAGATCTGTGAATGGCTGAGGGTGCCAGGCCTACCAGATGGTGTGGGTAGATCTCATTCCCGGTGGGTGGAGAGTCACTGGGGGGCTTCAACCAGGAAGGAGTGATGGATTTCTCTTTTAAAAATGACACTTTGGCCACTGGTGGAGACAAATTGAGTCAGGCAGGAGTAGAGATGAGATCCTACCTACAATAGCTCATAGGATGAAACAAGCGATATAATGAGGGGTTCTTAATGAGGACACTGGGGTTTTAGGGAGTCTGAGGGCTTTTATGCAAAGTCAGAATGCGGTGAGGTAGCAACCAGCGTTTGAACCCAGGGCTGAGATTCCAAAACTGGGGCTCAGCTCACAGAACGTGTGTTCTTTCCACCCAAAACCGTTGTAAGCCACGGCAAGGAATGCTGGTAATGGCGGCTCACCAGTGAGTGGGGATGCAGAGGACTCCACCATGGATGGAGGGAGGCTGCTTTCCAGCGGGCGGGTGCTAGGCAGCTGCTCCTTGCTCTAGGCTTGAAGGCCTGGCTGGGGCTGGCTGCCTCAGGAGGCTGGGTTCCGCTCTCCTTTGGGGTTTTCCATTCCCATCAAGTGTCTCCCCAGAGTGTCTCACTGAGGCCTGTGGCCTGTGCCATGGCTTCTGTCCACATTCTGCCACAGTTTGCAAGCCGTAGGGCAAAGATGGGACAGTTCTGTTTGCCACAACAGCTGTCTCCATGGCAACAGTCTGTGATACCACTGGAAAAACGGTTGGTGAGAATTAGGATTGGAAGCAGGAAGGCAGAGCTGAAGAGAGCTGTGTATAGCACCCTGGCTGAGTCTCTGTGCAGGGTCCAGGGGACTGTACATGGGGGTCCCTTTCTGTGCTCCTTAGCCTATCCGTCTTTTACTTAGGCTTAGCAAATCCAGATGTTCTTCACATAGCTCAAGCCTATTTGGTCCCGATGTAAACTTCATTTTTCATCCAACCTCACAAATATTTGTAAACGCTTCATAGTGTGAGCCTCAGGAACTCTTTGGGCTGGTGAGGGTTAATGAGGACAAATCCTCCCCAGATGGCTACTTGCCCTTCCCCCCAAATCAGGCTTCTCTGAGGCCAGCAGGATCTGCTGTCCAAGGGACCTCCTGAGACATCCAAGCAGTCTTTTCTTAGAAACAGGAAACTGGCTTCAGCCAAGTACAAGTGAAACGAAGCACCCAGAAGCCTGAAGGCTGCTCCAGATCTGGGGCCTGGAGGCAGACAGGGAAGGCTAGGCTCTGTCAGACCCTCTCTATCCCTCCCCTGAATATCATCCACCTCCGTTGTGATCTCCACCTTGCCAGTGTCCGTGGGTCATTATGTAAGTGCTAGTTACAATCCCACTGAAATTTTGGCATCAGAAGTTTATATTAGCCGCATCTACATAGAAATTAATACAATGTTACTTCATTAATTTTTGTAACCTCATAATTTAATTGGACAGACCCTCATCATTGATGGGATTGGAAAGATTACTGACATACTACTCAGGCAGGCATTTGATGGAGCAGAAAGGAAGAACAAGGAGACCATGTTTCTTCTAAGTACAGCAGGAGCCTTAATGGAGAGTCTCTTTAAAGGGTAGGTATTTTGGGTGCCTTATTTGCCTTGAGTCTGGCACCTTAGACCACTTGGCCATCCTGACACTTTGGGTGCCTTATTTGCTAAGCAGTTACATAAGTCCATGGATTTCTTTTCCAGAATTAAATAGTTCCACCTTCCTTGAAGAGTGGGATAAATCTCCCTGTTCATTTTCTTCCGCACCTAGCTTGATGGTGGGGATCCTGTAGGTACTCACAAAGTGAGCACTGGATGAATAAATAATCACACAAATCAGTGAAATTAGCTCTGGACTCATCACTATGTGCAGTACAGGTAAGCAGTAGAATAGAGAAGGAAGGTATGTAAAGTGGAAGGCAATGTGTGTGGTGTAGGTAAAGGGTAGAAGAGAGACAGAAGGTGTGTGTGGTGGTGGACAAGTCTTCCTCCAAGGATGTGAGTGGAAGGGTCCTTAGATCCGAAAACACAGGACTAGCATTTAGTCTTCGCTCTGTGTAGCTGTGTAATTTCAGACAAGTTGTTTAGTCTCTCTGAGTATGAATGCCTTCATCTCTGCAGGAAGTGCATTGACAACCTGCTGCCATTATTCTAATGACCTTGGGATTAAGTGAGACAGGATGGGAGAGCCATAACAGCTTGTCTAACCCATGATGCCTCTGCACACTTTTGATCATCTAGCATTTCAGCTTGTGCCTGCTGCTCCATTTCTTTGAAATACATGGCACTGTTTGTTTTTCCATTGACAAGGCTTTCTATCCATTTTCCCAATCAACCACGGTCACACTGTTTGCTAGTATTCTTTCCTACAGCCACACTGCCAGAAAAAATCTTCCCATCTCAGGCATGTCTCCTTCCACTGGGCAAGTGTTTTCACCCCTGTCTGCTTAGCCTTTCCTCTCTGTGACAACTGCCATTACTGGAAGCAGCCTGGGACAGCAACTCAAACAACTTGGGACACATCCACGTGTGTGTTTGGAGGTATGGGTTACAATCTACTGGTGGAATGTGTGCTTGTGTTTCCTAAGACAGAGGCTGGGGGTAAGCATTAATTATGGAGCTGGGCCCACCCTGCCTTCATGAACAGTCCATGTTCCCCACGCTTCTCTTCCTTCCCATCCCTTCCCCCACCTACATACTAAAGGGTGCCTCGGGGACATCTTTTCTAGGGGCATCCCTTCCTCCCATGGCACTTGGCTTTCCAACAAGCTGGCCAGCTGAGGGAGTGGTTTCTGTGGTATGGTCTGCCACAGCTCATTTTCCATGAGGGTCACCAGGCAACCGCCAGAAAGTGACAACTCCTGACGCAAATGCTGCTTCACCCGGCGACAGGCTCTGTATCTCATTACTCAGTCTGGGCTAGGTCCAGGCTGGTTATGCCAGGACGTCCTGCTTGAGAGGGTGGACTGGGAAGTGAGAGCCACACTCAGCATCCTGGGTAGCTTTGAGAGCTGTGCCAATCTAGTGAGAGCCTGCTGGGCAGGGCAGGACAAAACAGCAAGTTTTAAACCCAGCTGTTGATCCCAAAAGAAATACCCTGCTTTCATGCGCACGTTTTTTCCTATCAGGGTGTGACCCAGGTAATAAAACGCTGTTATTTAAAAGGCAGTGGCAACATTTCATCTTTGCACAGTGATTTATAATCCTGGAAGCAAATATGCTTCGTGTTTAAAAGCTGCCCATCAAGTAGCTATTTCAGGGAAACTTGGTAGAGGATTTTCTTTCCATTTTAGAGACAGAAAAACCAGCTCAGAGAGAAAATTATTAGCTGAAGTTATATTACGGAGAAATTGACAGAGACCAGCCTTAGATCATCTCTCTGTATGTAACTGTAGCATCAATCTATTCGTGTCTCCCGATAACTGTGTTTCCCTTGAAATGCTAATTAATGAATCCAGTTGTTTTTATTTCTTCATATCCAAGTCTCTGGGGTGCCTGTGCATGTCAGGTGTGAACAGAGTAGTGAGAACACCTGTAACCCACCTGTCCTTCTGGGGTGTCAGTCCTGAGGACAGGCAAAACACTGAAAGCACCGGTGCTACTCCCGACACATGAGGAAGATGGAGAAAAGTGGACATGGAGGTCAGAGAGAGCAGGTGTGCTTGTCTGAGGGGTGGGGAAGAGCTTCTGCCTTACACTGAATGGCCAGAGGCTGTGACTAATTGGCTCCTGGGAAGAGTGGGGAGTGGATCCCATGAGTGTTCTTGGGCATGTGTTGTGTGATTTGTGGATTGCTATCTATCTGCATGTCAGCTGTGTGTGTCCTATGTTGCTACCCAGTGACAGATGAGAAGCCCTCAGCGCGGATCCCCCTCAAGTCACACAGCTGCACGTTGGAGAAGGGCAAGCTGATGTCTGGCTTCAGAGCCCTGCTTAGAGCCATCAACAGTTCAGTTAGAGGCCTGACATGCCAATGGCACCAAGGCAAATTCAACAAGACCAGCCGGGTCTGTTTTAATATTTAGCTTCATTTTCATTTCATCTTTTTTATTTCTCATCAGGGATTTCAGTTAACACCAAGTGCATGGTGACTGGACACACCAGAATCAGAACAGTTTTTCAAATAGCCCTTATGTTTAGAGGTGTGCTAAGTACTTTGCATGTAGTATCTCACTTATTTGTTACAACACATCTATGCTAGACATTCAGGAGTTCCTTCCATCCAATGTTCTGTTTTCCACAGTTTCAGTTACCTATGATCCAAAAATATTAAGTGGACAATTCTCGAAACAAATAAAATTTAGAGAGCATTCCATCCTAAGTAGCATTACCCCTCCCTATTGGCCTCTTGCCCTGGGTCATAAATTTTCCTTTGGTCAATGTATCCATGCTGTATATGCTACTAGCCCGTTACTGACTAGTCATCATGGTTATCAGACTCTCAAAGTATTGTAGGGCTTACATGTGGGGTTCAGCACTATCTGTGGTTTTAGGCACACATTTTCAATCTTTGAATAGAGCCCCAATAAGGGGCGCTACTGCCCCACCTTCTTCTTCATTGTACTGATGATGAACTTGAGCTCAATGGCATGGCCAAGGCTGCGCTGCTGAGTGATTTTCTTAAGATTCAACTCATCTCTTATATTACAGGAAGAATGCCTGAAGGCATAGGTGTGGGGAATCTCAATGGGCAAGAACTGACAGAAAAAAGGCAAGAGGGCAAGTCCAGGAAGTTGTTAGGGACATGTAGTGTGTGTGTGTGTGTTTCTAAGTGGAGTAAATTGGGATCAGTTCTCTAGAACTGGAGTGTAGCATTCTAGAGAGCAGTGAGCCGCTCACTGATTCATTATGAATGTGGGAGAATCTCCTGACACACGTGACATTCTCATTTCACCACTCAAGGACAAGCCCTATCACCACTCAGGCATGTCCTCTTTATAGGCATTCTTAAAATATAGAATTCAGTTTAGACAATATGTCCCCCACCCCCAATCACAACATAAGGTCATTTCCCGCTTGAGAACTGCACTCTCCCTTGCTTTCCAGGACATACACAGCCCTGGCTCTGGCTTCAACACCCTCCTTTTCCTTTGTGTTTTCACCTAGAAGTTTCACAGGATTCTGCCAGAAAAGCCCAGGCTTTACTGTCTGCAGAGGGACAGCCTGAATACACCAGGCTCGGCTACTGAGCATACATTCTCCACCCCCACGAGAGCTCTGCCTAGTCTTCTGCCTAGACTGTGAACATGTGTGAGCAGACAGCAAGATTCACGGCTGTCTGGCCTCTCCCTGGCCTCCCCCAGATGAGCTGAAGCCAAGATGACAGCATCAGGCAGACCTGGGGAGGATCGATGGCAAGCCGAGAAAAAAAATGAACGATATCTGGTCCCAGCTTGAGCTTTGGCTTAATCGCTACCACATGAGCACAGTCCTGGCCACAGAACAGGGCTGGGATTACAATGGACCTTGCTTCTGGGAACATAAGGGGAATAATAACTCATAGTACAGGAGATAGTGCAGTGCCCAGGGCATGATCCTTTCAGCCGTAAGACCGGCATTGGATATTTACCGAGTGCCTTTCAGTTGCCCAGCCTGACACTGAATGCTCAGGGCAGTTAGTTCCTCTAGCACATGGCTGGGCCGGTATTGCTGTTAGCTCTGTTTTGCAAATGAAGAGTCTGAGGCTCAACGAGATGACATAATGTCGTCAGCCACCCATTGAGTAAGTAAGTGGTGGAACTGTCATCAGATACAAGGTGGTCTCGCCATAGGTCCTAAGCCTTTACCTGAGGTCTGTTTTTACCCATTCTTTCTCTGAAGCACTCCTTTATTCATGAATCCATTCATTCACACCATTCATGCATTCATTCAGGCACATGTACACTAATTCAATCTATTATCGTCTCTCAGGGGAACAACAGGAGAACAATGTCCTTGGTTTTGCATCTGTCTTATGTCAGGGTTTCAGCTTTTGTTGTGCATTGGAAGCACCTGATGAGATTTTGGTAATTCTGACCCTGTCATTTTCATGGCACCAGCTTTTTTTTCTTTTTTCTTGCCAGAACTACAGGTTACTCGAAAGTATGTTTTCAGAGCTGACCATTTGGTATCGGACAACCAATTGATGTGTTATTCCCTGAGGAAGACTGTTTTGCCCACTCTCAACCTTCCTTACTTGCCAGTAGTGCTCTTGTGTAGAGTGGCCTTATGAACCTAGAATTTAAGTGACATTTTCCCATCTGGGCTCACAATGCTCCCCACAAGAGCCATAGACCATGTAACAAAGCCTCCAATATCAGGTGTGAGAAGCCCTCTTTGGAGTTGTTGATAACGGTTGTCCAAGAGACTCTCAAGATTCTTAAGGTATAACTTGAACAAGGTACAATCCTAGCTCAGAAGTTGTTCACAGTTTAAAAGCTGAGACATGGGCATATAATCTAAAATTGTAGATGCACATAATTAAAAAAATGACAAGTGTGACTGGATTGTCCTCAGTGTTTACAAGAGTGGGGAGGAAGAGTGACTTCAACCCAGCTAAAGGAAAGAAGTTCCTTGAACATGCTTCGCAGAAGAATCGCTTGAGGTTACAAGTCTACAGCCAATGGGTATGCTGCAATGGCTATTAAAATGGTACTGCCATTGACAGTATAAATTTTCAGGATGATTAATGCAGTACTGAAATTTCCATTCAAGACAAATTATACCCTTCCCAATGATTTACCTAGCAGTCGTACTTAGAAAATTGCAACTGCCCAAAACTGCACAACATACAAAAATCACGTTCTAGGTGTTTTCATGCAAATGGAATTAAGTCTGGAGCTCAAATAATTTAAGTTTTTACCCACAAGAATGTCTGAACAAACATGCATAAGCACTTGCTGAGGAAGGTAATGCCTCATTGTCTGGGATCCTCCTGTACATGACAGGGCACTCAACATTCTTGGCCATTATAGAAATGACAGTAGATGCAGCTTCAGACTGTGACAATGTCAGATTCTTCTCCAATTCACAAAGCTCTTTTGCCAGAGTGGTGTCACATCTGCACCCAACTCCTGATGTAAAGAGAAAAATAAAAAATAGTTCTGAGTAACTGGCATTAGCCTTTTATGGAGTCACATAATTTGAGGTGATCTATGCTGTCTGCAAAGGAGTTCTAGCACTTCTGGATGCCGTTGGCATTCTAACCGAAGAGTCAGTAGACTGGCGGATGGGAGGAAGGCCCTCTGAGTGCTGCAACTCTGTTTCTGCAAGTGAGTAACCTGGAAGTCAGAGCTGTTAAGAGAAGACGTGAAGGGGAAGCCAGCACACCTGCATTTCAACAGGATGAGGAACAACCCATCTAAAATCCAATTTCGTGACGTTTCTAGGAGAGCAGTTCTGAATAGAGCCAACCCTTGTTAATTTTCACTGATGGACATGGTCTGTACTAATGAGAAGTCCTTATTGTTTCACATTTGCAATTAGTAGCTTTATTTTCAAGAACAATGGAAGGGCAAATGTTTGAGCACTTATGTTATGAGTAATAGTTGTGCCGGTTGCTTTGAGAATAATAAATATTTCTGGGCCTCACAGAATTAACAAAACAATTTTCTAAATCTGTGGATAGAATATAATTGTGAAAATTAATTAGCAACATAAACTGTAAATGCCTAGTAAGAGGGTCAGACCCTAAATGTGTTGGGAGTTTAAGAAAAAAGATCTTGAGAACCAGAGTGATCAGAGTTCTCACCAGGGATGGGACCACACTGTAAATGGTAGATATGGATTAAACAAGAAAACTAAAAAGTGCCTTCTATGTGGAAGTAATGGCAGGGGCAAAAAGACAAGGAGGCAGCAATCTGAGTGACTCTCCTGGCCAGGGAGGAAGAATTGGCAGAGGGAGAAGCAGGTTAGAGCCAGACAGAACAGTAAAGCATTCCTCATGCCGAATTGAGATATCAGAATCGGGCTTTTGAGGGATGAGGGATCACTGATCATTTTGATCAGAAGGTTGTGAGACCAGAGGTTATGTTGATGTGGATGGAAAACCTTTCCTATTTTTCCTGGTTTCTATTTCATCATGGACAAATCTTGAACGCAGAAACACTCTTGGTCCCTTTGTTGCCCACCTCAAAACTCCCAAGGGAAAGAGGAATGCTTTTTCTCTGATTGATAACTTGGGAAACAGGGCTGGCTGTTCATGAGTTAGCTCCTCCTTCCTCCTTTCCCGAGACAGTCCCACAGAACACACATACTCTTGTACCTTGCACTCTGTCTTTTGTAGACATAGCTCCACATGGTGAAGCCTGTGTCCAGATGTGCCTGTGACTGGATGAGCAGACCTGCCGAATTCAAAATGAAGTATTAACAAGCCTGCTTGGCTACAAACAGCTGCACTCCCTCCCCACAGAAGAGTCTATCTGTAATAACACTGACATTTTGATCCCACCTGTCTGGCTCCTATGTTTCTCTGGTAATTAATTCTAACTTGGGTGGAAGATGGCTGGTGCTTGCTGGAGATAAAACATCCAATTAGACAGAAAGAAGAAATGCTGCACCTATTGAAAGATCCTTCAAAAATATTTTAAAAAATGTATGCCTGATATCAATTAGGCTTGGAGATAAAGTTGCTTCTAGAATAATTAAGATCCCAGAGCAATAGTTAGAGAAACTTCAGGATGTTTTGGGTTAGGTGTTGACAAACTGACCAACTAGGTCAAATTGGGCTTGCCACTTCTTTTTATAAATGAAGTTTTATTGAAACAAAGCCATGGCCATCCACTGGCATATGATCTATGGCTACTTTCACATTTTGATGTACTCATCAGTATGTTTACTTAGCCACAGGCTTGGTATCAGCCATTTAAAACACTTGAAAGTATTTCAGATTTAGATTATGCTTAATAAAATGTCTTGAGGATGGGCCTCAAATCTGAACACAGAATTAATTATGTTCCATGCACACCATACATACTTACCTGAAGATGATTTTACACAATATTTATAATAACTTAGGGCATTCAACAACATTTAAAAGTGTTCAATTTTCTATTTATGGTGTCACGTATAAGCCATACCTCCCCCAAATTCTAGATTCAAAAATTTCAGATTTTGTTGTTTTGAACCTGGAGATGCTCGGCCTGGGTGTTCATTTATTAGAGCTGACCAAGCTTTGATAGAGACCAAGTGGTCTGGCAAGCCTGAGAGACAATTCTGAATGGTCACTGTGATTCTGCTACCATTTATAGGTTCAATTTCAGCTTGCAGAAACATAGTTTACTAAATTGAAACTTTGAGTAAAAAGAAGAGTAAAAAGGTCTTCCTCTTACTTTCAGCAAAATATTGAATATTAAAGGTTAAGTTGTGTATGAAATAGTCACAGGAAAATAGCCTATACCAGTTCATTCTGTCCATGTAATGACTTCCTGTACTGTTGGATATAAAGTCTGTGCTCATGAAATTATCTGCTTTGGAACTAAGGCAATTCCTGGAAATCCCCACCCAGCCCCACGGTAGGCTTACAACTAAGTTTTGTGATTACTGTGTTCTGAAGCCAGCGTTTCTGGGTGTCTACTTCCCACATCAACAGTTAAAAGTGCTGCTTCAGTCCTTACCTGAAACTCCTGAAACAACCCATTGTTAAGGACAAGAAGGGCTCCCAGCTTTCTAGTAAGCAGCCCTGGAAAGAGGAAAACATTTGTAGACAAGATTGAATTAGCTGTAGACTGTGCGGCTAATTTATTAAAGTTACCCATGACATCAAACAGAGGAGATAAAATTCTCTATTGGGGATAATACATAACAATTTTCTGAGGGTCTGCTTGGAATTTCTGCTGAGGCAAGAATGTACAGCTGAAAGTTAAGATACCTGGACATCTCCAGGAATCTCTTGTCCATAAAAGGACCATAAAAGTCTCTGAATGTGTATTTATTGGTTTGTTTTGAGACAGAATCTAGCTGTGTATGCCAGGCTGGCTTCAAGCTCCTGGTCCTCCTGTCTCAGCTTTCCTAATGCTAGGATTATAGGTGTGTACCACCACATCCAACTTCAACACTTATTTTAATGACATTTCCCCTATGTACAATTAACCATTTTATTTCACAGCTCCTTACATGCAGCTCTCGAAACACCACTAATTAAGCACAGCCAATAACAAACATACCCATTAACGTCTAGTATTTTTTAATTTTTATAAAGTGAAAGAAAAGTCTTCAAAAATTGCATACAGCTTTTTGGGAAATCTCAGGTAGTTTTGGTATAATTTTTAGCCCTCTCAAATTTGGGGTACGATATCAGAAAACAAATTCAAAATCATCAGAGTAGATCAAGTCCATAAATGCCCCTAAAACAATGAATGGCTGAATACACAGATCAACTTGTCTGGCTCACACTACATAGATATTTGGTCAAGCTTAATCCTGGACATTTTTTAGGGTGTTTTGGATGAGGACTTTTCACATAAATCAGATTGCTCACCACAATGAGCCAGGGTCACGTCCACTCAATGAAAGTCTGATGAAAAGACTGAGTTCTTCCTGAGTCTCCAGATTGCCTGCCTAGCCTGCCGAGTAGGGATTGCAGCCTCCAGGATCACATGGAAAACTGTGGAATGTGAAGTGTTCCCTGCATACACCCTCTGTTGCTTTTTTAACCTGACTGCTTATCATTCAGCATAATGATAAAGTTTTTCGAAATAATTTTTATTGATTCTTTATGGATTTCACATCATGTATTCCAACCCCACTTTTCTCCCTGACTCTTCACATATACCCTCTGCCCTTGCAACCTCCCCCAAACAAAAAAAAATTTAAAAGAAAAAACAAAACCAAAACAAACCAAAAATTAAAAAAAAAAGGAAGAAGAATCTTATTATGGAAGCTGTAGTGTGGCCCATTGGGTCACACAGTTTACTCTTCAGTCCATTCATCTTTACTTGCAAGTGATCATTGCCACAGTCACTGGTCTGCCTCAAGGCTTCAGGCTTCTGCTACACCACTGGTAATGGGCTCTCCCTGGGGCTCCCCTTGGCAAGCCTGTTGTTGTCCTGTGTCATGGAGATCCTGCAGTTTTGGACTTGTAGTTTCGTCCCCTTCACATGCTCCAACAGTTCATAGATGAGGTGGATGTAGGGGTGGACCAACTCATAGCTATAGACAAATTTCTAAACAGTCTTATTAAATAAGAAACACAGAGCCAAATACAGAGGTAATAGCCGAAGATATCAGAGCAATAGCCACGACTAGCCTTAGCTTACTACCAGCAGTAGCTTCCACAAAGAGGGTTTCTTCCTGTCTGACCTGTGCTTTTGTTGACTTCCTGTTCTGCCTTCTCATTGGCTCTAAGCCCAGCCACATGACTTCCTCGTCACTGCCTGTCTATACAGACCTCCAGGTCTCTATGGTTGGTACTGGAATTAAAGGCTCATGTCACCATGCTTGGCTGTGTCCTTGACCACACAGAGACTCTGCCTGACATGTGATCAGATTAAGGGCATGGGCTACCACTGCCTGACTTCTGTTTATGGCTTACTGACCTCTGATCTCCAGGCAAACTTTATTTATTAACATACAAATAAAATATCACATTTCAGCACAAATAAAGTATCAGCACACATAGCCTTGGTTCTGTGCCTGGGTGGTAGCTAGTCTGGTTGGCCTGCTAGCTTTCCCTCATGGCCATAGGTTGGCATGGCCCCTGTAGCAGTGTGGTGCTTGGACACCAAAATGGCCCCGGGGGCAGCCCAGACCCCTGGCATCAGCATCAGTGTGTCTTTAGATGATATCAGGAGCTACATACATAGACCCTGGCTGTGATAGGGCCATGGACCCAGACATGGCTCTTGGCAGCAGCCCTGGCCCAAATGATATCATGGCCTCAGAAGACAGAGCTGACTACTCAAATTAGCTTGGCTCTGGTGGCAGTACAGCCTTCAGACACCAACATGGTCACAGGTTGTGGCCCAGACCCTAGGTATCGTGTGGCCTTTGGTGGCATCATAGGCCAAAGACATCAACATAGACCCCAGCTGTGGCAGGACCAAGGACCCAGACATGGTCATGACCCAGGCCCAGATGTCACCATAGCTCCAGGTGGCAGCGCAGGCCACCTGGATCGGCATGGCCCCCAAGACAGTGTGGCCCTTGGACAGCAACATGGCCCCAGGTGGCAGCCAATATTACTGGCCTCTGCAGGACTCTCAGTGTCAAAAGGAGCCACAGACATCAACACAGGCACCCTTGGCTTCTTCTGGACCTTGGACCAAGACCTGGCCCTTGGCAATAGGCTAGACCTGGACCTCACCTTGGACTCAGATGGCTAGCAGGCCATTCACATTAGCCATTCCTCTCCACCCTCACCTCTCCAGCAGATCTGCCTTTATCCCCAGCCCATGAACTGTTCTTCTCTCTCTCTTCCATTTCCCCACCCTGTACTTGCTCACCATAATGGTGCCCAACCACTTGGTGCCAGGATTCCTGGTTGAGTCGCAGGTGGCACTTGGCTGAGTCTTCTCTGCCCCAGTCACAAGACATGGCACAGAGCTGTTGCTTTTCTTTTCTCATATGCCAGGCCTAGAAACCACTGGCAGTGCATAGCATGATGGTGCCCAAATGCCAGCTCAGCCCTAGAAAGTACTGAGTGGCTCCTGGTTTATTGTGCTCCCCTCCCCAGACCATGAGGTATGAGGGGAGCCATATGTGTCCTCTACCGGCTCAGGCTTGGCCATAATGGTAAAGTTTTTAATAAACATAGAGAAAGGAACAATTATAAGGACCATTGTGTTTCTGCTCTCTGAGTAGATTTCTTAGGTGGTTAAAAACCAATCAACCGATCAACCAAACAACCAACCAACCAAACAAACAAACATTTGCTAACCACTGCTAAGAGGCAACTAAGTCCTGCTGTGGGATGTCTTTCTGTATGCTGTGAATATGTGTTGCTCTGATTGGTTGATAAATAAAACTGTATTGGCCTATGGCAAGGCAACTTAGAGGCAGGTGGGAAATACAAGCAGATAGACATGAAGAAGAAAGGCAGAAGGGAAGAGGTGAGCCAGCTGCCCAAGGAACAACATGTAATGGGATGCAGGTAAAACTATGGAATATGTGGTGATACATAGATTAATAGAAATGGGTTAATTTAAGATATAGAAGCTAGCTAGCAAGAAGCTTGAACCATAGGCCATCAAGTTCATAATTTATATAAGCCTCTGTGTGTTTACTTGGGTCTGAGTTGGCTGCAGGTCTGGGTGGGACATAGGAAAACTTCCAGCTACATTTTTTTCCAGCTACAAAGTCCTTCAAAATCAATCACGATTTAATGGTAAAAGCCAAAGTCTAGTTTTCCTGTGGCCCAATATTTGATACATTCAACCTTTAACAATTGTTTTATGAACATACCTAGCAACATGGCAAACTTCATTAAAGTTTTAAAGTATTTTATACTTTTGTCAGATTGAAATTTGCAATATTTTAAAACAAGACTCACAAAATTAACTTTTTAGAATTCTTTACAACTTTGTCAGTGTATCAATTCCTATTATACTTCTAGGGTTTGTTTTCACTATCCTCTGTCATATTCCGGAAAAATGAGTGAACTTAGCTTAGAAGAAAACCATTTTCATGGATTTTGGTTGTGTGTGTGTGTGTGTGTGTGTGTGTGTGCATTCATGCACATGAATGGGGGCACACACACATACTGTATACTGTGGTCTGCGTGTGGAACTCAGAAGGCAAATTCGGTCCTCATTCACACCTTGTTTGAGAGAGGGATTTTCCCTTCTATCTGATACATAGGATGGGCTAGCTGGCCTTCACACTTCCAGGAATTATTTTGTCTCCATCTTTCATCTCTCCATGGGAGAGCTGAGGTTGCAGATGCCCACACTATGCATCTGGATTTTTACGTGGGTTTTGGGGATTTGATCTCAGATCCTCATGCTTGCACAACAAGCAGTTCTACCCACTGAGTCATCTATTGAGTCCATTCTGATGTTTGTATGATAAGAAAAACATAAAACAAATTTGTATGTGTGTGTGTGTGTGTGTGTGTGTGTGTATATATATATATATATATATATATATATATATATATATATATATACCATATCCTATTGATTCTTTGGAGAATTCTTGCACATTCAAATACATTGACAGCCTATTATTCGGACTGATGGTAAAACACTGAAATAAACACAGCATATTTCAGGAACTAGTCACTATGTGTGCCAGTATAGTATTAATCATCCGTAGCAACTATAATTAGCGACTAAATTAACCAACTTTGACATTCATAGGACAAACT
Source organism: Peromyscus attwateri (assembly GCA_902168425.1). NCBI lineage: Eukaryota > Metazoa > Chordata > Mammalia > Rodentia > Cricetidae > Peromyscus > Peromyscus attwateri. Next base: position 15,230 of record CABHPP010145352.1, read on the forward strand.
GCGAACTAATTGATAATTGCCCATGCATAACATTTTAATAAACTTGCAAGGACATCACACACACATACACACACACACACACACACACACACACACACACACACACACACAC